>CABHPR010116750.1:17900-52551 GCA_902168415.1 Peromyscus melanophrys
ATTGACCAATAAGCAACATGTTTGACATACAGACCATCCCACAGCACTTCCCCTTTTCTTTTTTTTCAAAAAGGAAGATTTTAACATTAACATAGTAAAATTACATATAATTTGGGAATTTGGGCGTAGCTTCTCTTACTACTTCCTGCTAGAGGGGGGCGCTGTATCTTATGGGGACACAAAGAAAATTTTAGGGTTATGGAGTAGTCCATGAGGCTGTATTGTCTGAGCCAGTTGCCTTCAAACCATTCTGGATGTTGGATCATCTGGGCCATGGTGTCATCGGAGACCTTTCAGGTGGTCTTGGCTGGTCAAACCTGATGTATCTTAATCTGGAACAAATCCATAGCCTCTGGCTTTCTGTGGAAACAAAATCAGAGCTTCCTTTCCAAAGCAACATATCCTTACATCCAAATTTTGAAGTCAAGGTATCTTTAAAATATACATATTGGTTTAACTCAGCTTCCTTTACAATCAAATATCTCTCTGCAGTTAAGAATCCCAAAGACAACACAATGCAGATTCTCTGTGTGATATCCATCTTTACATGGCTTATATTTTATACTTCCTTTACTGTCTCTTTAAAGACTTCATTTTTCAAAACTATTTCTTTATATAACTATATATTCCTTTTTATCTCTCTTTGAAGCCTACGTACATTTTTACACACATTTTAAAGCATTTAAAGTCTTGTTCCATCTGAATCTGTCTTATTGTGAATCAATTGTTTTAAACTGCAGCATTCTAAGACTGAACCGGTGCTGTGGCTGCTGGCTCCGCCCACCTCAGCTTCCCAACATGGTGGTGATACATTTACCACCAGCTCTGGGAGCCTTTGTGGGTCTATGCTTCTATCAAAGCAGCGTGTAGCCCAGAAACCTCTTTTTTTGTTTTGTACTAGCAAAAGCTAAATCCACCACGCAGTTTAGTGTGCCACTGGCAGATGCCTCATTCCCGCCATACTGCAGGTCGAGCGTGCACGCCAGGAACCCGCCATAGTGACTCAAACACACAGGCTGCCACTAACTTGAAAGAGACAACTAGGAACTGTTTTTAGCTCCGTTTTAGTATCTTTTTTCTCAGGTTTTAGGTGGAAACTCTTGCCAACACGTTGGGCGCCATTTGTAGCTAGAGTTTTCCTGCCGGGCCCACAGTCAGGACAAATCTCTGTCACCCGCCAGTCCCACAGCCGCTCAGACCCAACCAAGTAAACACAGAGACTTATATTGCTTACAAACTGTATGGCCGTGGCAGGCTTCTTGCTAACTGTTTTTATAGCTTAAATTAATCCATTTCTATAAATCTATACCTTGCCACATGGCTTGTGGCTTACCGGCATCTTTACATGCTGTTTTTCATGGTGGCGGCTGGCAGTGTCTCCTCAGCCTTCTCTTTCCCAGAATTCTCTTCTCCTTGTCCCGCCTATACTTCTTCCTGCCTGACCACTGGCCAATCAGTGTTTTATTCATTGACCAATAAGCAACATGTTTGACATACAGACCATCCCACAGCAATCTGCTCCTTCAAGAAACACAAGACACATAAATGTGGGTCACCATGAGATTATAAATTAAAATAGAAAGTATTATCTTCAACACATACCATGATTTTGCAAACTTCAGTTTTTATCCTTTGAGACATATGCATCTACCACAAAAGGAAACGGGTGACTCTTTATGGGAAATGACAGTGTTTCAGTTTTCTTACCTGTAGTTAAGACTTAAGCAGCAACTTCTCCAATTTATCCTAAATTGCACTATGAGAAGCAGGTGTTCATAGCTGCCGTATTGAATTGTAGTGTGAAGAGCTAGGCAGCACTATTGTTTCTTTTCTGTGTATGAGTGATGATGATGCCAAGTACCTAGAGGATCACATCCACCATGAATTCCTTGTGCAACCACAGCTTTGTACACAGAGGACCTGAGAGTGGAGTTACAGGCAGCTTCACCCGGTAAATACTTGGGTCACTTTAGCTGGGCTGAGACAGAAATTCAGTCATTATTTTAGGCTGTTATATTCATTCCTTTAATCTCTGTCATTATTAGTATCATGGATTATTCTTCTAAGTCATGTGTTCTCTCTGACTGCTAAGCTTCCCATATTCCCAACCCAAGAAAAGGAGTTATATACACAGCAAATGGGAAGAAATATAATGAATATCACTGTCCTTTAAGAAAATCAGAATGGTCAGAATCTTTTAGAAACTGCAACTAGGAACCTACTATATGTGAATCTGAATGTTGACCACTCAAGTTGGGTTAGGAATGAAAACCTCAACAGTATCTCCACTGGATATGCTTATTCAGCTTGTTTATGCTCCCTTTTGCAGAAGTAAAACTTTTTTCTCTGCCAAAATACTTCAGAATGTATGGTCATTTTTTGGACCCAGAGATCCATCTCCCACATCTCCTTCTACTATGAATGTTGTTAGGATACAACTCTGGTTATCAGGCTTTGGGGCAATCATCTTTGTCTACTGAGCTATATTTCTACCCTCACGATGGTGTTCTTCGTTTCTTTCTTTTATGTATTTGTTTTGGAGTGTCAAGGATAGCTCTCAGGGCCTAGACACACACTTTACCACTAAGCTATATTCCTAGTTTATATTTTTCATATGTTTTGTTCTCAATAATAGAAACAACATATTCACAAACATGCATGATGACTGAACTTTTAAAATATGATAAACTTAGGTGATAAAAATTTAAAAGTTCTGCAATTTCATATCTATATTAAGAATAAAACCTAATCATAAACAAGGAGAAACGTTCCAAGACATAGAGCTGTTAGTGACTATACTTGTAATATAAGAGAAATCCAATTGCTTTTCTCAGATTCATGTTTTCAGACATTGTAGTGTTTTACTTTTACAATTCTTCTTTAGAATCAAGCAGTGGGTTTAGAACAACACAGAGAACTTGGACAACTGAGAAACAAGTTAATTTAGTCACTTAACAAACTTCACAGAACCATTCTTCAAGATCTGACTCAATTAATTCACTGGACCTACCACTCCTCCTGCTCCATCAGCCCACAGGGAAGGAGCTGCCATCAGCTCACAGGGAAGGAACTCCCATGAGCAAAAAACTAGCAACTTTAGTTGTGTTTGTACAGTTTAGCTGCACACAGGCTACCTTTACATCAGGATTAAAATTATAGGTATTTGGTTTATATTTTGTGAGTCTTTGCCCTCACTAAGAACCTTTCTCTGTGTGCTTTGTACAGTACACTTGTCAGCATGTTGAATACAGCACTTTATGAAACATGGCTGCCATGTTAGTCCTATACACACTATGACAACACTAGCCTGTGGGCTTTTACATACACAATTTCCAAGGCTATCTGACTTCCTAACCCTATGTAAGTCTCAATTTGAAAGTCAAGCTAGAAATCCCTTCTAGTGAAGAACAGAATTCTGTTTCAAATATGTTTCATAGTTCTATCCATTGTTTTTCTTTCCTATAAAGTACTGCCTTGTGCTTTATTTTTTTTATAGGTAGAAGAAATGACTGTGTTGATCACTATGAAATACACCTGGCATATATCTTCCTGTTTATCTGCCGTATTGAACACTTAATAAAACCTATCCACAAGACAAGAGGTTTCATTGTAAATAGCAACAGCGACTCTGATTATATTCTACAGGTCAAATCTCTAGATGCTGTACATATGAATGAGGAATTATGTGGTTGTTGAACAAAAATACAACCACACACATTATTGGTGACTGAAAATATTAGAGAGACTCTGGCTTAAAGAATTGGGTAAGAACAGAAATACAATATTTGAATAACTAAACGAAGATAAAACTAATAGGGCAGATAGAGTATGAAAAACATAGTTATCCTTGGTTTGTTTTCCAAAAATATAGAGCAGTCACCTAAAATTAAGAAAGGTTTCTTCTTGTATTCTGGTTCTTTCACTGATAATGGATGGGTTGTCTAGACATCCATAATTCCATCTGTTTCTCACTGTTGCAAATTACAGGCAGTCTTGTTAGAAAAAACCTAACACTCTCTATTCTGTGCTCTTCTTCAAGTTTGCATTGTTATCCTCCTGCTTTTTGTCTTTTCTAGCCTCTGTTTCTCTTTATCCTCTTTTCCTTTTTGTCTGCTCTTTCATATATTTTTCTCTTCTGTACAACAGTGGGTCTGTCTATCACCTACCCATATCTCTATCATCTATTATCCAGTGATTATCTACTCATCATCAATCAACTTGTTTATCTATCATTATATGCTATCGATCATCCATCTATATGTGAATCTGTGTATCAGTTCATCTATCTGTTGGTCATCTTTCTTTCTATTACCTATAAATCTAAATGTAAAATTGCACTTGCAACTTAGTGCAAATGCACCTGAGATGTAAACCATCAGTTACATATTTACCATGGCCATCTTGGGTATCCTGAGGAGATTTGGGATAAGATTCCCAGCAGAAATATTGCATGAACACCGTGCTTTCACACGCTAGTCATTGGCTTTATTTTTATTGCACTGGTTTTCCTGTGCCCTCACTTGTCTGATACCAGGGACATAACCTGGCTAAATTATTATCTTCCAACTCTTGACATACCTGATTCCATGCTGTCAATAGAACTAAAAATTTCTGAAAGAACAAATACTTTAGATGGGGGAGGGAGGAGAGAGAAAACACAGAGTGAGAGAATACGACAAAGAGACAGACAGGGATGTCTCCATCAGCTCCCTCCCCTCATTGCTCAGGGAACCCTGAAGAAAAGAAGGCAGAGTGTAAGTTCCAGAGGAGATGGAGGACACCAGAAGAATGAGGCCCTCTCAATCAACTGAGGAAAGCTGACAGGAACTCACAGAGACTGAAGCAGCAAGCACAGAGTACACACAAGTCTGCATCAGGTCCTCTGTGAACTTATTCTAGCTTTTATTTTAGCATTTTTATGGGACCCCTGAGCCTGTCAAAAAGTGTGGCTCTGATTCTTGTGATTTCTCTTGCCCTCTTTTCCTTCTATGGTTTGCTTCTCCAACTCACCTTCAATGTGGTGATTTTTGTTTGGCAGCCTGTGTTTGATCCCAAATCCAGCATAAAGATTGAAGGAGAGAACCTACTCCATGAAATTGTCCTATGACCACCACGTTTCACATGTATACTCCCCCATAACAAAAAACAAACAATCACAAAACCTTTAAGTAACTTCCATGAGGGATGGAAAGATGGTTCAGTGATTAAGAGCATGTGTTGCTCTTGCATGTGACGTAAGTTCGGTTTCCAGCACCAATATCAGTAGGCTCACAACTGTTTGTAACTCCAGCTCCAAGGTCCTTTCTGGGCTCTACATTTGGGTGCACATATCCACATGATACACACACATACACATAATTTAAAGTACTTTGTTTGCAGAAGACATGACTTCAATTCCTAACACCCACATGACAGCTCACAACTGGCAGCTATAGTTCCAGTTCCAGGGAGTCTGACCCCCTCCCCCTTTCTGACTCCTTGGGCACTAGGTACACACATGATGCACATACCTGTATGCAGGCAAAATGATCATTTACAATATAAACAGAAAATTTTTTTTAAAAAAATTTAAATTAATAAGTAACTATAGCTTCCACAAGAGCCCCCACCCCTACCCTTTGAGGTCAGGGTACACCATGCAGGGAAAAGGCCTCAGAGAACCTCTTTAGCATCCAAGTTGTACCTACAGATATGAGGCCAAGGAGCAGCTCTGGTGCACTGTTTGTAATGCACCTGTCCTGTTGCTGAATCTGAAGTTGGCAAAGAGCTCCCTCCCCTCTAACCCTGCTGAACCAGCACCTTCTAGGAAGGTGAGCAGGTGAGGCAGCCACTCCCATGGCCCTTAACTTGCAGGTGCAGTGTAATTGGGCCAAATCTTGCTAAGATAAAGTCACTTAGGAAGGCACCCAGGGAATGCACAAGTGTTGGGTGTGGAGTAATCCCTATCATGGCACTGGGAACAAGGTGGCCCTGGACCCTCACCCAGTCCTGCTCTTTGGCTTTGACCATGCTCATGTGGTCCAGCGTCAGATGCTAATAGTCCCTGGTAGAGTAGCTCCCTGAGCACAGAGCTTGAGCCTACAGGGGCCCAGCTGTTCCTGCAGCAGATTGTTCAGCACCACAGCCTGCTGGGAGGCCAGAAAGGGCTCTGAGGATGCAAGTGATATGGCCATGGTGGCATGTAAAGGCCTCGGGCAAACCAAGGCCTTGTATCTGCTGTGTCCCAGGTTCCCCAAGCCTTGGAGGGTGGGACATGAAGAAGGTGTGAGGTGATGGTGAGGCTGGCACACAGAGACCCATGGCAAGGGCTTCTCCCGGCACACTTCACACCTGGGTGTGTAAAGTGTGTCTCTGTTGAAGCAGAACCTTTGATGGGAGGGGCTTGTAGAGGGCCTGGGCCTCAGGAACAGCACAAGATAGAGGGAGGAGTGGCAAGCTCAGGTTATGGTCGAGAGGTTTTACACCTGTCACACCTCCTTAAGCTACAGGAAGATGGCCAGGGTGGACCTTCAGGGACAAAATGCAGTCTGCACCAGAAACTTCAATTTCTATGTACATTGTTGGTAAGCCTCATCAGGGTATACAGCCATGCAAAAAGCAACAAGACTCATCTGAGTCAGAAATTTCCCTTTAAATGGTGTCATTATCAGTTAGTTTCCAGTTCTGTGCCTTATCTCTTCAAAAAGTCATTTGTCTGTCAAAGAAGCCTCCAAGCAAAGTGAGACATGTAGGCCGATGTCTGGGACCAATTGAGACCTTCATTCTACTTCAGTTGGTTAGTGAGTGTTGGCATTACAACCTGTCCTCTAGGCTCCCTGAGGCAGGTGAGGCAAGCTAGCAAATGAGAGCACTGGGCCCTTACACCCATACTGGACCCTGGCCAGAAAATATCTAAAACTAATAACAAATAAACTATATAATAAAATCAATTTCCAGGCATTATGAATGACTAATATACTATTTTAACTTGAAATAAGCTTCATTAATAGAGCACACATCAGTGTCTTCCTCTGGGCTCTGTGAATGAGCACAGTGTGCCATTCATACATACCCATGAATATACATGACAAAGATGTAACATACATGAAACAGATGTAACATACTTAACATAGGTTGAACACACACACATATACATATACATATATATATATATATACATACACACCACCCTACATTCGCTCACATATACACAAAACACACACACACACACACACACACACACACACACACACACACACTCCCACTGATGTAGGTGTGTGGGATTTAACTCATTGCAAATCTGTGACAGTCACCCAGCTGTTTTGGATGGTGACGTGACTGCAGTCCTGCAATTGGAGAAAAGAAAATGTGGTTAAGGCATAGACAACTCCTGTTTTGAAACAGCTTATACCTTTTATATTATACCAAAAGAGAGCTTCATGTGATCCAGTCCAGAACACATAACCTAGGTATGACAGAACGATCCTGAAATTACCCTCCTGCTACTAGCTCCAAAGTGCCGGATTATAGGCAAACACCACCATGGCAGATTTCAGTAGTGCTGGGAAATGAGTCCAGGACCTGGTGCTTGAAACAGGAGCACTCTCCCAACTGAGCCACATCCCCAGCAATAAACCTCTGATTTTAGAAGCTCACTGAAGTTACATAGTTCTCATCCTAGCACTGAAATCCTGAAGTCAATAGAAACAATGTCAAAAGACCTGGTACCCAACATTCCCACCAAGTTCTCCACATGGTTGGAGTCAGTGTCTCCCCATGTATCTTTGCATCTATTTTCCAGAGTCACTTGTGAAACATTCCTTTATTAAAAGGGACCAGGAACTTCAGTGCAGTATTGGAGTCATGATGTCAATCAGATGGTCAAGGTGACCTAATAGTCCTCGAGGAGATACTCACACTTGGCATACAAAGTCATAAGGATTTATCAATCTGAAAGCCCGGCTATGTAGCCTCAGCTGGCCTCAAACCTGTGATTTGCTGCTGCAGCTGCCCAAGTGCTGGTGCTACAGGTGTGCTTCACCATGGTCAGGTTTGGAGGAGGTCTTGCCAATTGGGAACTTGAGAACTGGTGTTTTAGACATTTTTTTTTTTAAATTGTGCAACATCTTTCAACATCCTAGCACCTAATCATTTTGTATCCCAAGAGCTATGTATTTTTTAACAGATCTACTAGAAAGATCTTCCCCACATTCAACTGAAAACCCTTGTTTGATCCAAGAGACTAGAAAATGGGGACTGGAGTATGGTACAGTGTTTAACAACACCCACTGCTCTTGCAGAGAAGAAGGCAGTGAGCAATGGCTTGACTCCAGATCTAGGACATCTGTCAATTTCTTCTAACCACACAGTCACTAAACTCATGTGCAAATCCAAATAGAAACAGAATTAAAGTCAAAACAGGGTCTACTTTTAAAATACTACACAATGAAGTTAAAGAAATTAAAATAATGAATTATATATATGTTAAAAAAAGAAAGCTGAAATTTCATTAGGTCTTATTTTACTGTTAGGATCAGGAGTATGATGCAAACTATATATAAATATATACACGCATTTATTATGATACATAGAAAACACACACAGAGTTCTACCACTTGGAATTAGCACTCTGATCTCAGGATCTTAGTCTTCTTTGCATCTCTGTGGCTGCATCCCTCCCTCTTATATATTTTTATAGGACTGGATTCTGGTCCTTTCACTATTTTGCTGCATTTCTTCTGAATCAAAGTGGATGAAAAAGTCCAGGCTAATGTGAAGTAAAGTGCTAAAATCTCAGTGATCTGAGGCTGATCTGAGGCCCTGAGGCCTGATCATACTAAGTGTGTTGTTATCACAGACACAAACTGGGAGAAGAAAAACACCCCCCTAGGCAGGTGAGCACAAAACTTCAGAATGAAATGTGCTTAATTTACCTATCTTATGTAGCATGAGTCTTAAAAGTTCTTATTAATAAAACAAATCTGAGCCAGGTATTGGGGCGAACA
Source organism: Peromyscus melanophrys (assembly GCA_902168415.1). Lineage (NCBI taxonomy): Eukaryota > Metazoa > Chordata > Mammalia > Rodentia > Cricetidae > Peromyscus > Peromyscus melanophrys. The sequence goes on from CABHPR010116750.1 coordinate 26,885, forward strand.
CTGGAAGGTCAGAGAGACAGAATAAGCCACAGCTATCTCACCTCACTGAATCCTCAGCTGGTCTTGTTTGCTCAGACTGGATGCCCCGAGCCCTCATCCAGAATGGGTCTCAGCTGAACTGCTGCTAGAAGCCTGAAAGCTTAACCAGCCACATGCTTCTCCAGGCCAAAGGCCTCTCCAGGCCAAATGCCTCTAATTTCTGGTCCTCATGCTTTATATACCTTTCTGCTTTCTACCACCACTCCCTGGGATTAAAGGTGTGGGTCACCATGCCTGGCCGTTTCCAATGTGGCCTTGAACTCACAGAGATCCAGAGGGATTTCTGTCTCTGGAATGCTAGGATTAAAGGCGTATGCTACCACTGCCTAACCTCTATGTTTAATATTGTGGCTGTCCTGTTCTCTGACCCCAGATAAGTTTATTAGCATACACAATATTTTGGGGAACACAATACCCCCACAATCTTACATGGCTTTTTCCTTGGCATTCTGATCACCCACTGAAACCTAGTAACTGACATTGATGAAGAACAGATTAACATGTAATAAGCCTTGAATAAGCTAATAGATTCCATACTTTGTGGGTTATTTCTTTCCCCCACGTTACTGGGGATGAAATCCATAGCATCAAGCATGCTAAGGACACACTCTGCCCCTAAGTTCACCCCAGTCCCTCTTCCTTTATCCTCTCAACAGCCTGTAAAGTACGTAGTATTAGTATCCTCAGTTATCAGGAAAAATGGTCCAGATGACCAGCACCCTCAAAGACAGTAAATGACCAGGTTGCAAATATGGGAAACTGATATCCACAGCCCACTGCTTCCTAGATACATGGTTATTATGGATTCCTATGAAGGAGAGTGATGAGGTTGACCTTCCATGAGGATCAAAAGGATGTTCAACCATATCAGCTCTATGTCCTGGCTGGGAATATGGACTCGATTTCTTGTATACAGAAGAGAGCTGAGTCCTGCTTATGGGAATGGAATCCTCTCTGGAGGCACAGTGCTATCTCTTTTAATCCATAAGATGTCAGTGTGAAAATTGCAACTCTGAAATGAGAAAAAGCAAAATCACAGTCAAGCAGATATCCCCCCAAATCTCCTTCCTTTCTTTCCTCTCCATCTTTTTTTTTTTTTTTGGTTTTGTTTTTTTTGTTTTGTTTTTTCGAGACAAGGTTTCTCTGTGTAGCTTTGCGCCTTTCCTGGAACTCACTTGGTAGCCCAGGCTGGCCTTGAACTCACAGAGATCCGCCTGCCTCTGCCTCGTGAGTGCTGGGATTAAAGGTGTGCGCCACCACCGCCTGGCTCTTCTCTCCATCTTTCCCTCGTCTTGTCTCCCTTCTTTCCCTTTCTTTTTCTCCTCTTCCTCCTCTCCTTTCTCTTTTACCTCTCTACCCTTCTCCCCTCCTCTCCTCCTGTCTCTCCTCTTCTCTGCACAGCTCTTCCTCCCTCCTAGAGCACGTGGAACTCCTCCTCCTATTCCTTGTCATCACCGTCTTTGTCCTGTTAGACCTTGTCTTCTTTGTCATAGTCTCAATCACCCTCCCTCCCCCTCTCTTTCTTCTCCTCTTCCTCTTCTTTTTGTCCTCCTCCTCCTTCCTTCCCTCCTTCTTACCCCTGTATGTGTACCGCCCTCTCTGTCTGTCTCACTCTCTCTGGATCCCTTTCTTGACCTAATGATGCAAAGGAACTCAACAATAGAAATGAGAAGGAAGAAGAATCAAACAAAAAGTTAGGTCTGTTAGGACAATCATTGTGAGAAGCAAGTTGGGGGTGTGCTGAAACCAGGGTCCAATACCCCCTGTGAGACAATATCCAGGGTACAAAAATGTATTACAAAAGAAAGCAGGATGATCATTGATTTCCCCACATTAGCTCTGCTGAGGAACTCAGACTAACGTGACATTGGAAATGATAAGAGATGACACTCGCATGCAGTATCCAGTGTGGAATTCCTTAACCTCTGGCTCTTGATGTCACTTCTTGAGGATGGAACCCAGCAGTGGTGTCAGCACATCTTTTAAGAGCAGCTGGTATTAATTAGATGTGCACCTTAAAGGGAGGCTTTCATAGCAATCACTTAAGACACTCTGGATATTACTTTGTTTTTACAGTGTTCTGAGCCATGGAACATTTTGCTCTTGTACCTTCCAGATCTGAATCCTACATATTCACTGTTTATATTTGAGTGCACACACCTCTGCACTTGATTCTAGCAGCATCTTCTGGTAGCAAAAATGAGTGTGTAAATCCACACTTGACAAGAAGGCTGTCTGATTTGGATGGGTCTGAGAAGACAAAAGAAGCCAAGAATTCCCAGTGAGCTCCATGCCTGATCCACCAGGGAAGGCAGCCCCAAGGAGCTTCAACAAGTGGTTCCCACTATGATTCCCAAAATCGTGCCAGGAAAACACTCTGGTATGCTAGGTGAAGAAGGAAGAAGGAATTATCTCTTTTGTCTTCCTGATCCATAAAGGTCCAAATAAGCTGAAGCTCTCCAAATTACTTCTAAGCAGGTCCCTCCCTGAGGATAAGACCCCTTTATTCATCCATGCCTAGTTATACTTGTGGAACCAAAATAAGACCAAAATGCTTTCACCCTAAAACTAAGGCCTAAGACTTCTCCTTTTAGCTACAGGCCATAAGTACTGGAATAGGCCAGGAAGTGTAAAAGTGAAACCAGTCAGTCCAGATTCCAGAAACCAGGAAGTGTAAAAGTACAGAGTCACAAGGCAGTCATGAGGAAATGACTGCCAGACTATGGAATGTCCTTTCCCTGGTTCCCTAGGTAACTGTTTGACCAAAGAATGTTCCAATCCTGGTTTCCTGGTTAACTGACCATAAAAATGTCCCCACCTGAGGGCAGCCAATGAGAAATGGTGATGGGCAACCACCTCCTTAGAAGGAAAAATGAATCGTGATTTCTGGAATTCCTAGACACAAGCCAATCAGAATTGTACCAATACTAGCACCCCTAAATGATGCAACCTTGTGATTTTTGCCTTTAAAAACTGAGCTTGCAAAGAGGCAGGCACTTCCTCCAACCTCCACTGCATTGGATCTGTTGGACAAAGTCCCTGCCTAGGCTTGTATTGCTTTTGGGTATCCCGAATTAAACCTTGCTTTTGCATTCCCCTCAGAAAAAAAGACCTACTACCTGTGTGTCTGTCTTTTTATTGACTTTCTGTTCTGCCTTCTCATTGGTTGTAAACCCAACCACATGACCTCCTCATCACTGCCTGTCTATACAGACCTCCAGGTCTCTATGGTTGGTATTGAGATTAAAGGCATGTGTCTCCATGATGGTGGTGTCCTTGAACACACAGAGATCTGTCTGTCATATGATTGGGATTAAGGGCATGTGCTACCACTGCCAGACTTCTGCTAAATGGCTTGTTATTAGCTCTGACCCCCAGGCACTTTTATTTATTAACGTACAAATAAAATTACATTTCAGCACAAATAAAACATCACCATAGCAGACTCTGATTCTATCTTCACCCAGAGTTCCCATGACTACTTCAAACATCTGTTCAACAGTCTCTCGGGGTCTTCAGCTCCATGCCTTCAATCCTGCTTCTAAAATCTCCCTTTGTGACTTCTCCCTATGTGAAGACGAGCCCCTTCTGCCCTTCGGGTGTGTTACTGTACACACTACTGTCACATTATCTTACCCCTCTTTCCTTCCCTTCCCTCCCCTCCTTCACTTGCTCACCAGGTGTAAACACACATCAAACAACTGCATGCCAGAGTGGGGAGGAACCTTGCAGATGTTAAGGCAGGCAAGACAGATGTAAAAGTCATGTGTCTATCCATTGCATTTCAGGACATAAGCAGATATGAAGTAATGATAGCATGGAGGGGGCACACTTAGGAGATGAACTCTATAAAGATCAAATTAGAGATGGTTAGAGCAAGAGGAAGATCAATCTCAGAGGAAGGAATTTGGAAAGATGGATCAGGCTCTCAGCAAATTCCTCTTTCCTTAAGGAGTCATTAAACTATAATCTTCATATATGTACACTACAAGTAAGATATATTTTAAAATATCAAGCACTTGTAAAACTAAAGAAAGTCAAAGAAAATACTAAAATGAAGAAAACAAAAACAACTAGACAAAACCATGATGAAACCATTTCCCAGTTCTTGTACATGGCAGTACTCTGTTAACCCAATTATACAAAGAGTAGCCTCCATTTCTCTCTCTCTCTTTCTTGCCCCTAGAATCTATGGCCTAGATTGATGTAATCTTCAATATGACAGTCCTGACAAGCTCCACAATAGCCATAAATTCATCAGATGACTTTGTTTTCAAGTCACAGTCTTACTGTGCAGCACAGGTTGGTGCCAAAGTCACCATCCAGCAGGTCCACCTTCCTGAATGCTAGGCTTCTAGAACTGCCACTACACCAAGCTTTTCATGGCTTCTTTAAACCTTGCAGTTTCTGCTCACCAAAGCCTAAAAGTCATTAGCCAACGTCCTCAACAAGCTCCAGCTCTAGCATGAGATCTGAATGCTCTTCCTGCTGGAGTTTGTCCCTGGGTCACATACTGAACTCATTTCCCCACTGTCCCTGCTGTGTGTCTTCTGTGAACCCCATAACCATTTCTTCTGCAGCCTTGTGTCTCTGTCATCCCCCACTGTGTTCCTGCTCTCCTCATTAGATCTCCTCCTCAGCTCTCAGCCAATCACTTCTCTTGCTGTCAACAGTCCTTATTTACCAGGTTTTCTGGGCCAGCTCCATTCAGAAGCCACACAGGTTCCTCTCCTGACTTCACTTGGCTTCCCAAAACCTCCTTCCAGCTGCCATCAAAGGCCCCACAGATGTGATATCTCACAAGTGCCTTAAATTCCAGAAGGTAGGACTGAATCCCACTTCCAAAGTCAGTCTTCCTCTAGATGCCCTACTCATGCTTATGAGAGGATAACTGCCATCAGCATGGGTCCAACTCCAAGCCTGACCTTCAGACTGGACAACATCTATTCCTCAGCCCCTGGATCTCTGAAATCCCACATTCCTGTGCACATGGCCATCATCCTCTCATCATTATTGGAAGTTACCAGCTCCCAAACGTTAACTGACCTCCCCACTGTTACCAGCCTTGCAACTCCTTCATCTTACCTTCTGAGTCTGGCTTTGATCACATCATTGTTCTGCCCAAAACACCCAAGAGTTCTCCCTTTACTCAAAAGCAAGTCTGTTCTTTCTGCCCACACCCAACAATGGAGAACATGGCTCTGAAGGGTCATGTCAACACAAATCTGCCATCCTTTTCTAATACCAACCACAAATCCCAACTGACAGGACTGCTCACCGATGCAGGACCCCTTTCCCATGGAGCTCTCCTTGGGCTTCTTTGTAAGTCATTATAAGTCACCTCAAGTGGGACTCCTCTTTCCATGAAACCCACAGTGCCCTGTATTTATCTCCTGAAGAATAAAACGCACTCTGCCTCATCGAAACTGGTGCTCATTTTCTCTGTGATCTCCAGGCACTAAGAGCCAAATTTCCATCTGCCATGGTATATTATTGTTAGGCAAAGCAGTAAGAATTTATGCAACTGAAGCATGAAGATACAGGAGACTGCCTCACATATCAGCACTTCCCAAGCTGTGAGTACAAAAGTACTTGTGATCTCACGAAAACTAGAAATAACCACCTGATTGTGGCTTACACCTGCCCCATTCTGAGAGAAACTGCATGTTCTGTGAGTTTGAAGCCATGAAAATGAGAGAATCATTCAGAAGAACACTCTAAGGAAGGAACTATGTTTCCTTCAAGATCACCACAAGCCTGAACAGCATGGCCAGCTACTTGAAAATCTTACATGCAGTTGCTCTTTTGGTATGTACAAAGCAAGTGCTTCTCCATAAAGACAAAATGCAATCATTAGAATGAATTATCTTGACTTACTTAAAATACATCCAGTCATACAGCTTTTAGGGACATGGTCTCTACACCATGTTCTCATACATCCTAGGGAAGCTACCATTATTCACCCGTTCACAAGGTATTGGAACTTTGAAGAATTACTTTGAGTAAGAGATAAAATTAGAAGAGCTGGAAATACACCAGGAAATGTGCCTTTGACTCAAGGCTGGAACACTGGTGACTGCTTGTGTTCAGAGACAGATGATCTGGAATGGATTGACTCTGTGATGAGAAAGAAATAGGCAGTGTGCTTAGAAAAGGACCCTGCCACAGGGAGGTCAGTTTGCTTACATGAATCCAACCTAAGGTGAGAAGCTCCAGCTCTTCTTGAACAAAAAGGAGTTCCTCCTCCTTCTCCGCATAACAACAATCAGGCTCTCCATTCTGCACAGGGATTATAACATGAGTGACATGGTATTCTTCCTTTACCTGCCAAGAGAAAACAACTTGTTACAATTCCCTGGCACTGTCAATCCCACTCTCTCATAACACAAGTAAGTGAAGCCCCCACCCCAGTGGCTGACTCTCATCCTTCTCCCTCACCTCAGTGTTTCTCCACCTTAACTGCTCCAGTGCTTTGCTGGGTACTGTATGAAGGCACAGAGGATAAGATGAACCAGACATGTCCCTCTTAGCACATCCTGGGACTAGGGTCTTCCCTGCAGCAGCCAGTAGGTCTGCGTGGGGATCTTGAGGTGTTTAATTTATATTCCAAGGCTTACCACAGAGTAGGTGGTCAGACCAGGCTACAAAAGGAATTGCATTCCCCTCCTTTTAGAATTAGTCAATATGCCTGTCTCCATGTCTCATACCTGACATTCTGCCTGACAGCCTGCCTGCTTTTACTTCAGTGTCTCACTCTGTGTGTGAGCCAGGTTTGAACTTGTAGGAAGCCTCCAGCCTCAGTTTGCCAATGACTGGGGTTAGGCACTAGGCACCACTAGAGTGAAAATTTCTAACTATAGCATTGAAGCAAGTTATTTAATTCAAGGGACTCTGAAAAGCAACCAATTGCAAAATCATCAAATTCAAGGTGGCCAGGCCTTGCCATTCATGGTTTCTTCTGTGGAGTGATATGTATGGACATGGCCCCTGGATATGTTTTCTGGGAGTCATGGGAAGCCAAGGGGGAAGAAACAGTCTCAGATCAAGAAGGAGTTTTCATATCTTTACCAGTGTCCTGCATAAGACATCGCATGTTTCTAGTCCTTTCTTGGTGTTCTTCTTTGAAGAATGAAGGAACTGATCCCATAAATCCTTTGGAAGAACCACAGGACAGAGGCCTTTGGAGTTCAGAACTGCAATGGAAAAGAGAGAGAAATCTAAGGTTACAGGGCCTGGTGTCCCTGAGCAGAACTCAGTCTGGTAGCCTGGAGGAAAAACACAAAGTCATTGGTATGCTCTCCAGCAGCCCCCCTCCCCATGATGGAACCACAAAGCAGGCAGGGAGTTTCTTCTCCAAGCTCTGGCCACAGCTGAATGGTAGCTGTGAGCATGGACTTTACTGTCAGCTTGAGTGGATGGAACAACATTTTTCTGGGTGTGACCATGAGTTGGTTGTAAAGAAATTTCTGTGTGGGTTCACAGACTCAGTGGGCAAAGTGCCCTCTCAACTCTGGTGGGTAACATGAAGGCATATGGGAGCTAAACAGGACAAATAGGCAGAGAAAATGTAAACTTCTGCTGTGTCTCCCTAAGGACAGACACATCTTCTTTATTTCTCATTCATATCTCCAGGTCTGCTGGCCTCTAGACTCTCAGGTCTGGACTTATGTTTCCCTGGGTCCTCATGGGTCTTGAGACTGAGTCTCACGAAAGTGGCTTCCATGGTCTGTGCCTTTCAGACTTGGACTGAGCCAAACTACAAGTATTCCAGAACTTCCACTTGAAGAAAGCCTGTTGTGAGCATGCTCAGTCATGTAGACCATTTTCCCCAAGAGCTGTGAGGCCACAATAAACACCACCAGATTTCAAGAGGTTGCAGTTGCATGAAAGCATACACAGATATTTTCTCAAGGTCATACCATCACAGACTATCCCTAACAGGGCATGTTGTAAGGATGGAGGAAACTCTTGAGACCCTGGAACTACAGGGTCACCCATGGGCACATACCACCTAGAGAGTTGCAGCCTCAAATCCAAATGTGAGTGAAAATGGTGCACTTAGCCCATCCAAGTCCCAAGGACAGATGGCTTGACTTAGCTGGGACCAGTCATCCCTTTCCTGATTATTCTCCAGTCCAATAGGAACTGAGCAGCTTACTCCTGCTTCTTCATTATATTGTACGGATGTGTAGATTGCTGAGTGCACAGGCTCAAAGCTGGCAAAGGCCGACTCTCTTAATTTGCATCTGGAAATGTGTGGATTGCTGACTGCACAGGCTGACAGCTGGGAAAAGCTGACTCTCTCACCTGTGCCTAACTGAGACAGAGCATTGCAATTTGGCTTGCAGCTCCTCCTCATTCAAGAAAAGAGTTTGACTCTTGCAAGGCAAGACAAGAAGCAACCAATACTTTAGAAACATCTGAAAAGCCAGGCCTGGTGATGCACACTTGGAATTTCAGTATTTGCTTGCTGAGGTGGGAGGATCTCAAGTCCAGTCTATAATTTGGCTTTAAAATTAATTTCAAGCCAAATTATACAAATGAAAATTAAAAAATAAAAAATGAAACAAATTAGCTGAGATATTTGAGAACTTTTTTTTGCAATATTTGTAATTTCCCTTTAAAGTCCTTTATGTATGAACTGCAAGTGTGTTTGCACATGTCCATGATCTGTGTTTGTTTTTCAGAATGTGCGTGCTGATGTGTGAGCAAGGATGCACAGGTGCTTCAGCACATCTGCACATGTGACCTGACTACCTGGAGTGCTGATCTTCTCTGGTCCCTTTGGTCCAACAGAATCTCTTCTGTGCTTCTATGTCTGTCCAGCTAGCTGTGCTGTGAGAAACCAGGTCTTCTCCTGTCTCCCTGTCCCATCTCACCTGAAAAGATCCTTGAATGTAGAGGTGGCCAACCACACCCCATTGTCATGTGCTTTCTGGAGATTCCATCTCAGGTTCGGACACTGTCACTGCTAGCGCTTCACCCAGAGAGTCATCATCTCCCTGGCCCTACTTGAGGATTTCCTGTGATAGTCTACCAAATGCTGAAAACATAATCTCATGCACCAGAAATTCTGTTGCCTTCACATCTCTCCATTATGTCCTAAGATTATCTGAGAGTCGGACTTTCATAAAAAAACCATGACCATCACATTCCTTATGATGGAAGATGATTTAGTATTTTCTTAATGTGCTTCTTCAAATCTCCACAGAGCTCAGAAAAGATGAGGATCTGAATTCAAACAAGTTTTGAGGAAACTTATCTGGGTAAACTCAGTTAAAGGTTATTTTGACAAGACAGTCAGATAGCAGGAAGGAACAAGACAACACTCATCATATGAGGTTCTGTTACCACAGCAAAGTGGATCCGTGGAAGCAAATGGCTGAGGACATGGACAAGGGGAAGGAGCATTCTCTGTGTTGCTCAGTGCTCTAGACCTCAGACACCTGTGCACCAGCACCGCCTTACTTTACTGGAGAGCTGCAGTCTCAGTTTTGTGTGGCTGACCCAGATGCAATGGGAAACACTTAAACACAAGTCATTTCCATGCCATGGACCTGTGGTGACTCACCTGGGCTTCTCACCATCTTAGTCTCCCCACAATGAGTGTCTGCTGAAGTGGTGGGGGTTATCTCCTCGGTGGCTTCCTGTGGGCCACACACCACTGGTTGTTTCACAGGTGTGCTTCCTCCTGGAGGCTCTTCAGTCTTTGTAGATGTTGATGTCAGGCTGGGTCCCACTTTTCCATGATGCACAAGTCTATGCAGAAGAGAGCTGAATTTGGGGAAGTTTGGGGAGTTTTGTCCGAGATTTCTTCTATCCTCCCAGATTGTCTTGTTTTTTGGCTCTTCCTCTTCTCTTCTCTTCCACAGAAGGAGAAACAGATTTAGGCTACATCTTCAAATGCCAGAAGAAAAAGCCTTACCAGCAAAGAGATGAACAAAGTGCAGGTCTGTTTCGGTCTGACATCTCAGCATAGGGCCCATGGAGCAGCAGTTCTATGGAGAACAGCCACCACCACCTTAGTCAGTTCCTGTATAGCCATCTTCAGTAACAATGAAGTCTCAATATTCCCAGTGCCCTACTGCACTTTGTGCGTGTGTGTGTGTGTGTGTGTGTGTGTGTGTGTGTGTGTGTGTGTGTGTTGGCTTGTCTGGATAAAGTGCATGTGTGTTCAAGTGAGTGTGGAGCCTATCCATTGGATCATAGACTCACTGAAACAACACAACACAGTCCCAGGACACAGGCTGACCAGGTGACACACAATCCTCCTTCCTCCATGCTCACACACTGACCTTATCTGTCAGGTAGCCTTCATACTCCTTAGTATACTGGCTTAGGAGTGTGATTTTTAGGCTCTTGGCTTTTTCAAAAACGTTATTTATAGTCTGCAATACAAAACAGAAATGGAGAATTAGAACAGTTCTAATGTCAGAAAATAGAATAAGAAAACAAGTGGGGAGAGGCAGCAGTATCTCATACATGACTTGAACACCATTCCCGGCCATCCCTCTCCTCTGTACTGCTATGCTGAGTCAGCATCTGCTCCCCTCCTACCCATACTTCCTGTCTGGCTATTGACCAATTAGCGTTTTATTAAACCAGTGTAAAAAAGCAATATCCCACAGCATCCAAGAGATTCTCACTGGGGAAATACGCTGCTCTTAAGGGTAGGCTGCATGCCCGGCAATATATAGCCAACAAAATAAGACCTCAGCCTCATCATTAGAGGCTCCTTATTTCATAATGTTATGTCAGTGTTTTTCCTTAAAAAAAAAAAAACGAACAAACTCTATCTTCATATTTTTATTTTATTTTATTTATAAATCTTTTTTCTCTACAGGACCTTTGTGCATACAGCTTCCATTTTGCATTTTTGTGTTATTCCTGAGTTTGAGAACAAGTGGGTATCTACATCTGCATCTAGTTCTTGTGCCTTTACTTGAACTCTTTTCCTTCTGTTTGTTTTGTGTGTTTATCTATTTAAATGTGTCAGTTTTTGTTTTATCTTATTATACTTTATTTTATTATTATCCCTTGGATGACTGTTGGTTTTCTAATGAGAGACAAGAGGTGGATCCAGATGGGAGGGGAGGTAGAGAAGAAATGGGAAGAATGGAGAGAGGGAAATCTATGATTAGGACATATTGTGTGAGAAAATAAAATCTATTTTCAATAAAAAGAAAGATAAAGAAAAAATTTAAAATTAATAAAAAATAAAGTCCAGAGAGTCAAAGGCTGCCATGTGCTGGGACTTAAGACCAGAGGAGTTCCAAAGTGTGTCTAGAGTAAGGGATAGTCAAATTGAACCAAGAATTGCTAGTATCTTCCTCTTCTGTGCATTGACAGCATGGCGTGTGGAGGTCCAGCTTCCTCTCTGATCTCCTGCCCCAGGAATAGGACATAATCAAATGTGAAAGGATATAGAACCTGGAAAGTAAAAACTCTCTGTAGATTCTAAAAAATGTTGAGGTAGGAGCCTTAGAACAAAGTTTCTCTCTCTGTGTATGTGTGTGTGTATCTCTCTGTCTGTCTGTCTTGTGATTTTTGTTACAAGATGTAAGTTTTCAGATGTTTCTGCTGTCATGCCTTTGCTCTACCATCACAGACTCTAACCTTCTGAGACCATAAGCCAAATACATGATTTATAATAACTTGCTTGGTTATGATGCTTTGTTGTTTTTGTTTTCCATATGCATACTTTTTAGTATATTTGTCTTCTCCTTAGTAATTCTCAAAATATTGAGAAGCAAACAAGCAACTTCTATCAAGGGTATCATGTGTGAGCAAGTTCCCTCTGGAAGATCAGGGGAGAGAAATGTTTTCCCAGAGAAGAGAGAAGGGGTTTCATCTCATAAGAAATAGAGCAGAAAGTCCTTCAAGTGATGAAAGAATATCAGCTAGCAACCCAAAAATCATATGAAAGTGTAATTTATTATAAAAGCAAGAGTGTTATCCAATTCAGAATATTAAAATATTGTAATGGTGCTGCATAAATAATTTGTTAGTCTATTTAAAAAGCTGAAAGACAAAATTTTTGAAAATAACTACTACCAAGACAATTCAACAGACTTTTAATCTCAGTTTCAAACTGTGGTGGCAGTAACAAACCATGAAGGAGACTATCAGAAGAAAAGTTAAATTTGCAGCTTGGATCTTATGAGGTTAAAATTGAATGTTATAAAATGTTTCACTAAATTCTCATGGTCACTGTAAGGAATAACCTGTGGTAGATGCATCAAAGGCAATCAGAACCAAGCCACAGCTTGCCTCTCTCCAAACCTTTAAACCTTGTGTAAGAAAATGGCAGGAACAAGAAGAACTGAGAAAGGGTCTGAAACAGTGGGAAGCATAGAAGGCGGCAGTCTGTACCCAGCAGTAACTGCTTCAAATCCTGATGGATAAGCTGATAATGCATGAAAGAGCTGGAGACTATTTTCAAAGAACACTTCCTCGATGCACGAAATAAAGAAACAGATTACACAGCACTTCACAACAAATTGATACAATTTTGTTCTTGGACTGTTTACAATAGTAAATCCTTGTCTATGGATAATCGCTTTAATGATTTATTTTTATTTTGTGTGTGTTTCTTGTCTGCATGTCTGTGTACCACATGTGTGCAGTGCCTATGGAGGCCAGCAGAGGGCACTGCATTCTTTGTATCTAGAGTTTCAGATGGTTGTGAGTGACCCAGTGGGCACTGAGAACCAAACCTAGTGAGAGATCTTTACTGCTGAACCATCTCTCCAGCCTCTAGATAATTACACTAAATGACAATGAGTTATCAAATAAAAAGATATAGAATAATTGAATTAATAAAAATATAAGATCCAATGATATGCTACTTTCAAGAGACAGATGTTAAGGATCTATATGGGCATAAAAGGATGATGGAAAATGAGACCCATTTAAATTGTCACCAAGGTTGAATGGAGATGTATTTTTATAGAGCATGCAAAATAGTCTTTCAAGCAAAAAATGCAAAAATATAATATAGATCAAAACAGAAATAATATCTTCAACTGTTCTCATGGAGAACAGTTGAAGATATTAATAAAACTAAGAGCTGTGCTTTGAATATACAAACAAATTTGAAAATATTTTAGGAAATAAAAAAGAAAGGAAAAGTCAAATAAAAATATAAATGAAGACAGATGATACCACAGAAATGCAAAGGTTCAAGAGAGATGATTATTAACACTTACAAAAAGTCAAACTGGAAAGCCTAGAAGGAATTGATAATCTTTCAATATTCGTAAATAGAGAAACAGAACATCCAAATATATAAATAATGAATTGATGCAATCACTGATTAATTTTCTTCTTACAGATTGGAGGTGGGATGTCCAAAGGGCACAGGTGTCCCAGGCTTTGTCTCCACGGTGATGCTCTTAGGAGGAGAAATGGGGCTTGAGGAGCCAAGATCCCAGTGCAGAACCTTAGATCATAAAGGCTCAGATCTGCTTCAAAGCCTCCTGTGGGACCCCAGCCTCTCACTCATCTTCCTGGCTTATAAATGAACATTTTTTTCTACCATGTAATCCTGCCAAAATGTGCTGTTCATCCCATAGTCCCTAAACTTGGTGATAATTAATCTTGGACTAGGATTGCCAAAAGTAACTTTGTTGCTTTATAAGAAAAAAAAGATAAACTGTGTTTCTTTATAAGTTAATTATTCCAAGAATTTCATTATAGCAAGCAGAAGCTGACTATGACAGATACAATGAAGAAAAGACCAGGACATAATGATACCACTGTTTGATTGTACCAAGTGCTTTTAAAACAACTAATGCAAATCTCTTTCAATGTCTTCTAAAATCTCAAAAAATTAAGATCATTTTAAGTTTTCTTAAAGCATAATTACACTTAACCAAATGAGGCAAAGGTGTTGCAAGGAAACAAAATCACAGGCAATCAGTATCCTTGGTGAACCCTCCAAGTATAATAGTAGCAACAGAATCCAGGACCTCATTAAAGTCATTGTGCTCTGTCATCAAGTGGGACTAATTCTTGAGTTGTAAAATCCTTCACAATCTGCAAATCAGTAAGAGATACATCTTGCCCTTAATGTGGAATGAAAATCACAGGATCAACTCAATATAGAAAAAAAGTACATGATAATGTACTTTCAAATTTCTTTTGTCCTTTCAAATTTAGGTACCTTAACAATATAGGTACAAGGGAAATATACCTCATCTTCCTGAAGATCCTCTCAAGCAAGTCTGAAGCTAACATCATCATCAATGGTAGTAGGTTTCCATATGACACTTTCAAAGACCTTTAGTATTAATTATTCCTCCCTATGTTCCTTCCTCTACCATGCTCTTCTCATTCCCCAACATACTTAATCTTTCCTGTTCCACTTCCCCCTTCTATCCTTTATGATGTTATTCTTGACTGTGTTGCAGCAGATATCAGACAGAATTTCCTATAGAGACAGGAATGCCCTATGCAGAAGATATCTGTTATATTAGACTTAACTGTATTTACATAAGTAAAACTTCACCTGAGGCAAATATTCACAGGATTATCATCCGCCATGTCATTTAGTTTGTCTCTGGATTTATAGTCATATTGTATTCATATTATCAGCTAATTGGAACACTTCCTCCCCCTAGGAGTCCTTGGCAAGTGTTTTGTTACAGCACCAAGACAAGTAACTACACATCCACAAAACAAATGACCATGGACCATCTCATCCCCTTGCCTGTGTGACCATGTGGAGGGAATTCCAATCATATGGGGATTTACTCTCCAGGTGTTAAAGATGAACCATTTAATGAATGCATTTAGAACAATTGGAGAACATCGTGGAAGGTTGATAAATTGAAACTATCCTTTAAACTTTGTGGATGTTAGATAAAAATGAGTGTCTCTTAATTATATGGATAGGAAATTTGATTCTATTTATTTAATTAATCTCATGTTACATTCCTCACAGTGTGCTTGTGATTTGCAGTGCTCCAGAAGCATGGAGACCGCTCATCTCCCTGATGTAGTCAGGTAAGATATGAAGTTTACATTTGGAGAGTTGTGTAAGTTACTCTAGGCATGCAAAGAGGTGAGAGAATTCTACCTTAATGGAATTAATTTTGGTCTGGCATTTAATAGAGGGCCACTTATAGGAAAAAAATTAACCCTCTATTATTTTTCTGTTAGGATAAACAGCTATGTTGCACAAATCTTAGTTTTGAAGACTTTGGTGCTTTTCTCCAGTTTGTTTAGACTGTGTCCCCCCTCAAGACTCACAGGAGGGGGCATCTCCACTTAGCTCTCCTGTCAGCAATCCATCAACAGGAAAAAAGCAAAGTGCTGTCTGTAGGTCTTAGTTCCTATCTTCATCTTCTGCTTACTTCTTTTCCATTTAAAAATGGACCCTTGGGCAGATGAAGAAAGGGAGGCTTCAGAAACTGCTGAGACTCTTAACTGAAATGGTTGTCAGGGGAGGGGAAGGGTTGTCAGTGACAGAAGAGATGCTGGAAAAAAGGAAAACAGACTATGAAATGTTACCTCAGTTATGATTTTTATTTTAGAAAATTATCTATGGGTAGAAAATGATAGTTAATTATGGATTTGTTTAGTTTTATATGTAGTTATATATTAATGGTATATTTAAGACTTCCAGGGCCTTTTTATTTATTAATTTATTTTGCTCTCACTTCGGCCTCTATTTTTCCCAGTGCTGGAGACTGAGCTCAGGTCTCACGCATGTCAGACAAGCACCCACCACTGAGATGTGTTCACCTCTGTTTTACTCTCTTATGTTTTATTAGGGGGTGAGTTCTTTCTTAGTTGCACAGGCTAGTGTTGATTCCACTGTCCTTGAACATGAAATGCTCCTGCCTCAGCCTCCCTAGAGGATGGAATTACAAACTTTATTAGTTTTGCCTCCTGCAACTCCTTAAGTGCACTTTAACCAACAAATAGCAAATATAAGGTCATTATTTTATATAAAATATACATATTCAGAACAATCTGTTCTAGTTTAAGATTTCTGTAACACTGTTTTTCTACTGATTCATGTTGAAATAGTAGTGATTGCTTCTAAATATAGGAAACTTTATATGTTAACAATCTTAATATATTAAAAATTTTTTTCATGGGTTTTCATGGCAACTAAGAGGTAGATTATATGGGTCTAGCTTATGAAACTTCTGTTAGTGTTTTATTGTGATTGGTTTCATTGTAAAACAGCTAAATCTCATTGTAAAGGCTGAGTTTGCATAGTGTATTTTTCTGTCCATGGACTTGATCCAGTTTCAAAGTTTATATATACATATACATATTTATATTTAATAATAGATTTAAATATATATATATATTTAATCTGAGGGTATCTGGATTGTTGTGGGATACTAGTTTAAGATATATTATATTTGTTTATGCTGTGCAATATTTGTTTAATGGTGCAAAGGTGTGTTGCATTCATTTCACTCTGTGAAGCTGGGTTACTTTGCCTGCCTAAAACACCTGATTGGTCTAATAAAGAGCTGCATGGCCAATAGCAAGGCAGGAGAGAGAAACAGGTGGGGCTGCCAGGCAGAGAGAATAAATAGGAGGGGAAATCTAGGCTCAAAAGAAGAGAGAAGAGGGAAAAAGAAAAGGAAAAGGAGAGGAGGATGTCAGGGGTCAGCCACACAGCCACACAGCCAGTCACAGAGTAAGAAGGAAAGACAAATGTGATATATATATAGATATATATAGATATAGATGAAGATATGTATTATATATATATATATAAAATAAAGAGAAGCAAAAAGCACAGAGGCAAAATGTAGTTAAAGAGAAACAGGATAATTTAAGTTAGAAAAGCTGGCTAGAAATAAGCCAAGCTAAGGCCTGGCATTCGTAAGTAAGAATAAGTCTCTGTATTTATTTGGGACCTGGATGGCAGACCCCCAAGGAGTAAACCCCCCCCCAAAAAAAACCAGCTACGCCAGATGTTCAGTGTGATTTTCATATATGTGTTTTGAGGCTGTCTTGTCAATTATCTATATGCGTTATATTTTCTTTTGTATTGTCAATTGAAATGTGTCTTTCATTATTTCTTCTGGGTTTTGTTTGTTTGTTTATATGTATAAAATTATTTACTTTCATGTTAACTTTGTCTTTTTATATTACCTAATAATTTTGTTGTGAATACTAAATTTTTGGTGTTTTTAAGACAGAATAACCCTTTGTTCCTCAGACTGGCTTTGGATTCATGATCCTCCTGTTACAAATCTCAGAGTCCTGGGATGACCTGTGTGCAACACCACAGGCATGGAGATTAACTGATGCTCCGATTTGTTAGGTTTTCAACTAACTAATAAGATACTTTGTAAATGGAATTTATCACTTTTGTTACTATAAATGTGTGTGTGTGTGTGTGTGTGTGTGTGTGTGTGTGTGTGTGTGTGTGTGTGTGTGTGTATGTGTGGAATTTTCTATCTGGTCTAGGTGTTTTGGCACTAGAGCAGTTCCAACACAGCAGCAAAAAGCTGAGGGAATGGTGGGATTCATTGACTCCCTCCTGATGTGGGAGTAAAGCACTTTAATGTTTTTCATTTCAATGAAGTTCTGCCTTCCGACAGAGGTTCATCTCTTATTATCAAGTAGCTTTCTTGTTGATAAGTATCTGTAAGTTCATGTTTATTATTTGGCCTTGAAGTTTAATTAAGGATTTTTAATTTTGTGAAGTATCATTACTCACTCTATATCATTAAGCATCTTTTCTGCATCTGTACAGAAAATGAAGGCTTTAATTAATCATTATCTTCAAATCTCAGTGCTCTTGGAACCTGCATTTTGTGATGTACAGTAGTTAATTTGCTCTTGGGATCAATTCATAGCTATTTGCCATCAAACTATTTCCAGATATTTTGCCACTGAATATGCTAGTTTGGATCATTATTTTTACTACAATTTTTGAAATGAGCTTTCATTTTGCTTGCATTATTTAATAAATATACATGGTTAAAAATATTTTAGCCGGGCGGTGGTGGCGCACGCCTTTAATCCCAGCACTCGGGAGGCAGAGCCAGGAGGATCTCTGTGAGTTCGAGGCCAGCCTGGGCTACCAAGTGAGTTCCAGGAAAGGCGCAAAGCTACACAGAGAAACCCTGTCTCGAAAAACAAAAATAAACAAACAAACAAAAAAAATTTTAGCTTGATTATGTAATATGTTTTATTTATTTACAATTAATTTGGAGAAATTTTGATATTCCATTTTGTACATTGTTTTTACTCATATGTTAATGTGCCCTATCATTTTTATAACATTTTTAAATAGCTGGGTCTTCTCAGTGTTTTTGTAGTTTTCAAGATTATTTTGATGAGGATGCACTCACTATTTCTGTTACTTATTTTTGGAGACTCTAATTGGAGTTTAGTGTGTGGTATAGAGTGCCACAGGTTTCACACATTACTTGAGTTTATTAAACAGTGAATCTTCTATCATCAAAGTTCAAGGTTGATATGTCATATAATTGGTCTAATTTAATTACAGGAGGTGGGTTAAAGTCAACTATAATTAGTATGCCTATTATCTTTTCAATCTTTTCAGTAAGTGTCACTGTATTTAAGAGGCTCCAAATAAGAATTCCCAAGCGCCATCCTTAATACTTTTCTCTGTCCCTGCTACACCAAGCATACCACTGGGCAGGTGTCTCAATCTCATGCACACATCTCCATTTCATCATCTTCATCATGCAAGCATCTTCTCTTACTTTGTTCCCCACTTGACACTAATGGCTAACTTTTCTACTCTGCTCAAAGCTGGAAATGTGATTAAATATTAAAACCCTTGTAACTGCATCATAACTACATTAATGTCCTTATTATTGCAAATGTGGGCTCCTTCAACTGTGGATGGATTCTTATAAAATTATACATTCCTGTAAAATTCAGTTTATTACTGCAGTCCCCATCTCCATCTCCTATACTATCTTACTCATCTACCTCCTCTGTCCTTATCTCCCCACCCCCTGTGTCACTATATCCTCAACCCCTCTTACCCCATCTATCTACCCCATCTCTCTCCACCTCCTAGCCTTCTCTAGTTCCAGCTGTAGGTCATCTCTATCTCCATGTCCTGACCCTCACTTTCTCTTTTCCTCTCTCTACTGCCATCATTGAGTAACCACTCATAGTGGGCCTTACCTCAGATTCAAAGCAATGATGTCAACTAACTGGAAATGTAAATCACTGAAACCAGAACCCAAAATGAGCCTCTACTACTTTAATGTGATTCTATCCAGGGCCTCCCATAGAGACTCTGAGCTATTGGTTCCTTCCACCTCTGGCCTAGTGCTCCCAAGGAAGTTAATAAGTTTAGGACATGCCTATATCAATGGAATAATAATCTTGGAACTATTGAATGTGGGCATGCAGAGGCAGAGGCCATGGGAATCTATTGACATGAACTATTCTTATGATGCTGCCACCATATTAAGTTTGTATGTTTTAAAGTTTAAAAAAATCATGTGAGCTAAAATTACTTATCAATGAACAATTTTGAAGTGAATAAAAATCATTATATGTTACTTAGTATTTTATTACTGTGAAGAGACAACATGACAAAGGCAACTTATTTTTTAAAAAAGCATTTAATTGGAGGCTTCCTTACAGTTTCAGAGGGTGAGTTCATTATCATCTTTGCAAGGAGTATAGTGGCAGGCAGGCATGGCACTGAAGCAGTACCTGAGAACTTACATCCTGATCTGAAGGCAGGAGGAAGATAAGGAAAGCAAGACCTGGCCTGGAGTAACCTTTGGAGCCTCAAACCCACCTCTCCTCCAAAAAGAAGGAGTGACACATCTCCAAAAACACATCCCAATCCTGTCTTTCCTAAATGGTCCACCAACCTGGAATCAAACATTCAGGGCCATTTCTATTCAAACCATCAGTTATGTAATCCAACAGTGTTTCTGTTCCTTAGAAATTTGCCTTTTAACACGGAAGATGGTTGTTTGGCTCAAACTGTTTAGGGGGCACCCAGGCAGGGGGATCGGGATCTGTCCCTGGTCTATGGGCAGGCTTCTGGAATCCAGTGCCTGTGGTGTGACACTTTGCACAGCCTTGGTGCAGTGGGAAGGGGCTTGGACCTGCTTAGGCTCAGTGTGCTGGGTTCTGCTGACTCCCTATGGGAGACCTCGATTTGGGGGATGTGGGGATGTGGGGTGGCTTGGGAAAGAGGGCTGGGGGGTGGGAAGGGGGGGGTCTGTGGATAGCATGTGGAGTGAGTAGAAAATTTCTTAATAAAGAAAAATGAAAATAAAAAGAAATTTACCTTTTAATATGAATGCACATGCTCACAATTTAGACCATGCTGGCCTCAAAATCAGAGATGAACCTGCCTCTGCCTCCTGAGTGCTGAGATTAATGATGTGCACCACCATGCTCAGCTTAATTACTTATTCTTAACTGATGTCAGTTTGTCAATATGAGCCTTAAAGCTTTGCTTACAGGTATCATAGCTGACATTTTTAATATAGTCTTGGCAAGTGAACTAAAGTAGTATATAGCTAAACTGTTTTCCTATCAGATGTCTGTAGTAGAAATAGTTATTTTTATATCTTATTTAAATTCACGCTTAGAATATATTCTATGGCATCATTATCAACTGTGAAAATGAAGGGCATGTGCTATATTCTACATAACAGAATTATTCCTTACACAAGTTTACTAAAGTGTAATGAAGAAACTACTGACTGAGGAGGTGCTGAATAGAGGTACAGGGTATCTTATTACTTATTAGCTTATTTCTGTTTCAGAAATTGCACTAATAAATGATTTATAAGAAAGAATACATTAAAGTACACATAAACATTTAATAAGCATTAAATAAGTAAATAGCATTCAATGAAAATCAAATGCTATCTATATTTGGTTTTGAGTAAGTTATAACAATTAGTCTCATTTAGGAATGGTTTTATTTTCCCTGCCATTCATGGGGAGAACATGAGTTGAGATGATTTTCTGGAATAAAATATTATAATGATGAAGCTGTCTTGATAAAGTTCCTTTTAATTCTCCCTCATCAAATTTCATGACCAAAACTACTCACCATATCACTTTGATAGAGACAGGTAAACTTGAAAATTCTAGACATGAGAAGTAATTGAACTGTGAGATGAATGATGTCATTGTGAAACCAATCCTCTCATTTCAGTATGGACTGGTTTCTCATGGTGTGGTGATCTGTTGTCATATCAAAGGTTTCTTGCTCAAATTCATCATTGCTCTGCATCGGTGCTTGTGTAACAGGCACTGGTAGCCATAATCTGCTCTTTTCAATGTCATTTCTACACATACATAATGGGGATGACAAGTGTTATATCATAAAAAAATATGATCATCTTTAGAAGATACTACTGAAAATTCAATAAATTGATTGCTAATTTTAAGCTTCCAGAAGACATGCAAGGCAATTCCAGTTCCACACAGTCTCTGTTATGGTTGTGTTAGGATTACATTTACAGCCATTCTTGCAGAGTTGTATTGCTTTGCATTACAACTATAATTTCATCAGAGATTAATAAAATTAAGCATTTTAATATATCTTCGATTTGATATTGGAAGTGCCCTTTTATAGTATTTTTCCAATGAAAATTTCACACTTATGTACTCATTTTATAAATACACAGCAATCACTCACTAATGTAAAACTGCTTTTACTAATCCTGCGAAAAGTCTAAACCTATCTTTGCATATGTCTGTGTCATTCTCCATCCAGCTCAGGGCTCAGTCATCTCATGAAAATGACAGAAAGACAAAATAGTCACAGTGACCTGGACCTTTCTAGCAAGGCTGACTTTAGTACCACAGTAGGTTCATATCTAACTTGATGGACAAAATGACCAATGCAGAAGTAACTGTGGGACTGTCTGAAACTGACAGGCCTGCTTTATTTGTTTGTTTGTTGTTTGTTTCTTTAGTTGGTTGGTTATTGGTGTCATCCAATCAGTAACAAAGCACTGTTGATACCCTGGCCTCTACCTGAGAAGCAACAGACAGGGACCCTCTCCAGGTTCTAGCAACAGTTGTGTGTGCCCACATCTTCTGCTTTTCCTCTCTGTAGCTATTAAGTCTTTCACTTTGAAGAAGGGAGGCACTAGAGGGTGGGAGAGGCAAACTTCCACTTCTTACATTTCTCCCTTACCTTGTCTTACATAAGACTTTAGGATTTCAAAAGGAAAGCCAGAAATAGGCACTTACATTTTCTTTTTGCCAAATCTCATTTCATTGGATAGATAAGTGCTTGAATAGGGAAACAGATTATGAGATCAATCTCAGGAAAATCACATTATTTCAATATATTATCTTTATGAAATAATGCAACATAGCATTATACGTAGTTTTGTTTTAAAAACATATATTCTAATTGAGTGATCTTGAGCAAGTTACCTAAACTTTCTGAACTTTATCTCTCTCATTTGAGGACACACACTAGCAATATTTCATCATGTTCATGATTATTAAATGGTATGCCATCTCTTTAGAAACATCACTGCTTACGTGTTAGGTTTGTACAAACCTGGAATTGTTATTCAAATAATTTTAAAAGAGAGCTAAGAGGAAAGAATTTCTACACAATTATGCTGCAGTAGTCTTCAAACTATCTAGCTATAACCACTGTATTTGTAGTTAAAACTTATGCTGCTAATAATTGCAGAAAACTTAACAGAAACTGTAATAGTAAACGACCTTCAAAAGTGTCTGTAGGAGTAAATATAGCAAAAGCAAACTGTAGCCTGATTGACATCTCTAAGGAAGAAGAACCAGATCAGGCCAATGCTAATCAACAAGAATCTTTGTTCCCTTGCTTCAAAACTTGGAGGAGGTCGTGGATGAAACAGCCTCTCTTAGCTTCCCAAAGCTCCCTGCTGGTGCAAAAGTCCCCACTCTCCTGCTGGGGGTCATGGGATCCCAGAGATAAAAGCTCTCTCCTGGGCTCTACCTTAGTTGCATTCTTTTGACTTTTATTTCAGATGTCAGAGGAGACACGTACAGGGACCCATGGGCAGTGGTGTGAAGACTAGAACAATTCCTGAACTCTTTCTCACAAGTTACCAATTATGGAATTGCGTTCCTAGGGAGATCCAAGTTCTCTAGGCATTACTTGTTGATGTTACACATGAGGAAATATTTATGTTGCTGCAGAGAGACGACTAAGTGCATGATGAACTTGCATGTGTTTAAGCAGCTGCACAGTTTGTATTTACATTATTATTAATAATATGAAGCATCATGAATGGATAAAAAGCCAACTTCTGGGGTCTGAAGTCTTTTAAAATCATGTATTCCAATTAAGTTAGTAGCCATGCAAAAAGTTGTTTACAGAAAAGGCAAATATTCACAGGTGTGCAGTCTCTTCTTGATAGCTTGCCTGGAAAGTCAACAGCTGTTCTAGATGCATCATCCCGTCTGTCTCCTGCTGTCACCACAGTGAGGGTCCCTTTACTTCCCTGTGATGCATGAGCATCAGAAGTCCCCACCCCATATGCCTCAATAGTGTTTTAAAGTTTACTTTTCAGTGTTTTGATTTCATTTAATTGGATTTTCATAACATACTCGACAGCTAAAAGTGCACTTTTAAATTAAAACTTCCTTGTAAATAGCTTTCAGATTAAAAGCTGTACACAGCAAGATTAGCAGAGCTCAAAGGCTGTACATCTCAGTGAACTTCTGCAGTTAAAACAGCCATTTTGAAGCTGTGGAGCTTCATGCTGGATGTTCTGCTTCCAGCATCCTTTATACTATTATGTACTTTATCACTACAGAAGGTGAAAAATATATGACAGAATTAAAACTGGACAAAAATTAGACTTATATTCTCTTTTGTAACACACAGATCATTTATCTGCACTCCATCCTTCCTTATTACCCAATATTTACCCGTTTTCAGTCTCCATTCTAGAGGTTATATTGAACCCACATGGACATTGCTTATATTTACACATGTATATAGCATAGGATAAGATTCACATATGAATGAGAACATGTGGTATTTCCTTTCTGATATTGTGTGACTTCCCTTAAGAGTATACATAACAAACCCTTCTATTCTCTCCCAATTTTATTTATTTTTTCTTTTTCTTTAGAGATGAATAACATCCCATTTTTATTACATAACAGACTGACATATCTGTTGTTGGACAACTAGGTTGGCTCCATTTCCATTAATGTAGTAAAGAAATCCCTATAAAATGGGGATGAAAACATCTCTGTGGTAGTACTGATGGATACAAATAAATATATAAAGTAACCAGTAACCTTCATATATGCCAACAACATTTTCTCAGAAAAAAAGTCAATCATCCCATTAAAATAACCTCCCAAAATTTAGTATTTAGGAATGTATACCTAACCAAATGAGATAAGGCCTCTACAGTGAAAATTTCAACAGACTGAAAAAGGATATCAAAGGAAGTACTAAACAACAGACAGACTGTCCATGTTCCTACATTGGCAGTTTCTAAATTAATATTGTGAAAATGGCCATACCATCAAAAATAATTTAAAGATTTAATATAATACCTACCAATATTCTGATTTCATATTTCAGTTTTAGAAAAACAATCTAGTATGTGTGGAACCACAAAAGACAACAAATAGCTAAAGCAATCATGAAACAATGCTGTAGTGAAAACAATGCTGAAGATATTACAACACCTGACTTCAAATTATACTACAAAATTGTGGTGATAATGACAGCCTGGTAGTGACATAAAATAACTGCATAGACCAATGGATTGTAATGGAGAAATCTGAAATAGACTGACAAAGGTATGACCACTTAGTCTTTGACAAAGACTGTGAAAACATACATTGGAAAAAAAGATAGCTTGTCTAACAAATGGTGCTGACAAACTGCATATCCACCTGCAGAAGAATGAAATTAGGTTTATACTTTCCACCCTGTGTAAAAGTCAGTTCAAAATGGATCAAATACTTTATTTAAAACCTGAAGCAGTGAAACTTCTATAAGCAAATAGGAAATACTCTTGAAGTTTCTGTGGTAGGCAAGAGCTTTCTGAATAGAACACTAGCAGCACAGAACTGGCCTCAGGTATCAATAATTGGGAATATGTGAAATTAAAAGTTTCTGCACAGCAGTGGACACTATCAGCAGAGCTAATAGTGCCTTTTAACTTGAGGTTTAAGTAGAATGTTTTCAAATATTATCATTTTTATTATTGTTTTCTTTTTATTAAGTATTTTTTAATTTTAAGTGTACAAAATACTTCACACATATACATCAAGTAATCATTATGTTTGTACTCTGTAGTATGCACATTGATTCATTTTTTTCTTGTCTATTATTATCTAAATTAATCTCAGGTTGGCATAAAAATGTCATAGTCCTTGAGACAATGTATTTTGTTTTCTGATGCTGCTAGAGGCTGGAAGTTCACATTCAGAAGACCACATGACAGGCACTGGGTTAGTCTGTCCTACTACTGTTCCTATACCTGTCTCCTTACATAGCATATTTACACTTTTATTGGCATTTGCTCATGAAAAGGCAGGAAGAGCTCTCTCTGTCTCTCTGTCTCTCTGTCTCTCTGTCTCTGTCTCTCTCTCTCTCTCTCCCACTCTCGTGTGTGTGTGTGTGTGTGTGTGTGTGTGTGTGTGTGTGTGTG
>CABHPR010116751.1:4010-27896 GCA_902168415.1 Peromyscus melanophrys
AAAGAAAGAAAGAAAGAAAGAAAGAAAGAAAGAAAGAAAGAAAGAAAGAAAGAAAGAAAGACAGCCTGAGCTACACAATGAGTTCAAAGCTATCTGAGGCTATATAGCAAAACCCAGTCTGGGGGAAAAATATTTATATGAGCTGAGTTTGATTCCTAGAACTCACTCACATGGTGGAGAGAGAAAGTCAGCTTCCAGTGATTGTCCTCTGACCTGCACAGTACACCATGACACATATGTGAATGCACATTCACACACTAAATGAATTAAGAAAAACAATTTTGTTAAACCATGCATGTGTGTACATAATTCATATATATGAAAGCACTAGTAAAATATTAAAAAGGTAACTTGTATTCTTAGAAAAATACAGTGAGTAGCCAGGTGGCTGTGGTGCATGCCTTTAATCCCAGCACTCGGGAGGCACAGCCAGGCAGATCTCTGTGAGTTCCAGGCGAGCCTGGTCTACAGAGTGAGATCCAGGACAGGCACCAAAACTACACAGAGAAACCCTGTCTCAAAAAAACAGAAAAAAAAGAAAGAAAGAAAAATATGATTAGTAATTCATATCTACACAGTATATAAAAGACCCCCAATTTGATGTTGAAAAGAATATTAACTTTTTTGGATAGGGGGTTGAGACAGAATTTTTCTGTGTAACAGCCCTGGCTGTCCTAGAACTCACTTTGTAGACCAGGCTGGCCTCAAAGTCAAAGAGATCTGCCTGCCTCTGCTTCCCAAGTGCTGGGATTAAAGGCATGCACCACCTCACCTGGCCTAATTAATTTTTTAATGAACAAAATAGTTGCCTTAGCATTTCACCAAATAAGACATCTGAGTCAGTCATAAACCCATGAAAACACAGTCCCAATCACTAGCCATCAAGAAAGGTTTAAATCACAGTGAGACTCTGCTGGTCACCTTGCAGACTAGGCGCACAGACAAGATTTGCAGCAAGTGCTTGTGTGCACGAAGGACTCTCATATAATCCCAGAGAAGATACAAAATAGCACAACCACTTTGGAAAATGGCCTGACAGATTCTACTACAGTCAAATGTATGCATATGGACTCATCCTAGGTATTGAGCCAAGGTAAGTGATCGCATATGTCCAGAAAAGAATCAACTGGACATAGTAGCTCATGCTTCCCCCCTCCTTTAACTAAAGAGGGGAAGGGAGATCTCCAATTTGAGACTAGTCAAGCTGCTTAGCAAGACCTATATCCAAAAAAAAAAAAAATGTCGATGTATCATATAATTAAAATTAACCCCCCCCCTTTCAATATTCTCACTTAACTGCATTTAGGAACTGATAAAAATAAATTCTAGGAAATTTTTGTTAATTTCTACATTCCGAGTAGTATAGGAGTCCAGCTCTAACCTGTTGAAGGGTTCTTGTGGGGAGGAGAGAAGAATGAGGAAGTACTAGATAGAAATATAAGCGGAGACGACAAGAAAGGCAGAGACACAGGTTAGCTTCCGGAGGGCCTTGGGTCAATACCCAGCTGCCTCGAGATTTATTCTAATGGGCTTTTTATACACTGGCAAGAGGAGAGGCAAAAGACCTCCCCCTTTCAAAATCAAAGCACAACGTACAACCAGTGTAGACTCTTCAAAATATCTGGTAACCACGCCCCCGGTCAGATCATCCCATTCTGCAGCCCTGCTGGGTAAAGTAAGCTCAGACTTTGTGACATTGAGTAAGACCTTATGAGGGAGCCTCTGTGAGCCCCTCCAAAGTAGAAAGCATGAGGCAACTCGGTCAACTGCACTGAAGCACTCACTCCCACCTGAAAGCAGTGGATGCGCAGTTCAGTCTCCAAACCACAACAAGAGTAATGGAATTGCACCTTGTTCTCCTGCAGTGGCTTCTGCATTCATTTTCTATGCAGGCTCTTCTGAATTGTAAAGTCCCTGGGTAGTCGGCTGTATTGCCTTTGTTTTATTGGATAAGAAACAACATGTCACACATGAGACAAGAGGTTGACATTTATCACCGGCAATGACCCTCTTGAACTTAACCTCTGCTTCCTGAAAACGGTTTAAAGTGATCAGTGTATTTATTGACTACGGCTGTCCTAGCCTATGAATACCTTAGGGGGTCAGAAAAATCAACTGCAAGGATTTTTTTCCAGTGGATTTAAAAACAATTGAGAATACCTTTACAAACTCCAAAATATGGACAAGGCAAGCATGTTGTATAACAAGTGCTAGCATTCAGTATCCAAAACAGAGAAAAACCTTTTACCTCAAAGATTCCTTATTGAAATGGCTCTTACCTGTCAGAGTCAGTTAACCCCTTAAAGCAGTGGTTCTCAACCTGCCTGATGCTGCAACTCTTTAATGCAGTTCCTCGTGTGTCAACTGCTGTGACTCCCTGTCTTAGTTAGGGTTTCTATTGCTGTGAGGAGACACCATAACCATGGCAACTCTTATAAAAGAAAAACATTTAATTGGGTGGCTTACAGTTTCAAAGATTTAGTCCATTATCATCATGGTGCAACATGGTGGCATGCAGACAGACATGGTGCTGGAGAAGGAGCTGAGAGTCCTACGTCTTGACCTGTAAACAACAGGAAGTAAACTGAGACAATGGATTTATCTTGAGCACAGGAGACCTCAGAGCCTGCCCTCACAGTGACATACATCCTCCAATAAGACCACACCTACTCCAACAAAGCCACACCTCCTAATAATGCTACTCCCAATGAGCTTATGACAGCCAATTATATTCAAATAAATACACCCCCAACTATAAAATTATTTCGTTGTTGTTTTATAACTGTAATGTTGCTACTGTTATGAATTGTAATGTAAATATCTGATATGCAGGATATCTGATATTCAACCCCTTTTGGGGGCTGAGACCCACAGGTTGAGAACTACTGTCTTAAAGTAACTTAAACCTTAAGGACACCTTGAGAGCTACCCCCTATCTGACATTCACGGTTTAGTATGGATTGTTCACATTAAGGAATCACTCCCTTGCTAGGCATGGTAGCACACATCTTTAATCCCAGCACTTGGGAGGCAGAGGCAGGCAGATCTCTGTGAATTTGAGGTATACAAAGTGAATCCTGAGACAGCCAGGGCTATTACACAGAGAAACCTGTAGCAGGAATCTTAAAAATTCTTATCAATAAAATCAAACCTGGGACCAGGTATTGGGGTGAATGCTGGAAGATCAGAGAGGCAGAACAAGCCACAGCTACCTCACCTCTCCAGTTCCTCAGCTGATCCTGTTTCCTCAGACTGGAAGCCTCAGTCTTCATCCAGAATGAATCTCAGCTGAACTGTGCTGCTCAAAAGCCTGAAAGCTTAACCAGCCAAAAGCTTCTAGTTTCTGGTCTTCATTCCTTATATATCTTTCTGCTTTCTGCCATCACTCCCTGGGATTAAAGGCTCACTTCTTGGGATTAAAGGCATGTGTCACCATGCCTGGCTGTTTCCAATGTGGCCTTGAACTCACAGAGATCCAGAGGGATTTCTGCCTCTGGAATGCTAGGATTAAAGGTGTGAGTGCCACCATTTTCTAGCCTCTGTATCTAGTGGCTGTTCTGTTCTTTGACGCCAGATAAGTTTATTAGGGTGCACAATATTTGGGAGAACACAATACCACCACAGAAAGCCTGTCTTTAAAAAAAAAAAGGCTCTCTCCTCTAAATACTAGAATAAACAAACCTTCTCCTCACCACGTTTGTGACAGTGTTGACAGAGAAAATAACAGGCAGACAAAGTACAAAATAGTAACGCTTGAGTATGGACTGGATATGGCCACACAGCTTTCATGGCACTCAAGGAACAGCGTGAGGGTCAAGGTCCTCAAGGAGGAAGTGAACAGAGTGAAGGAAACACCCAGAAATGAGGACAGCTTGGGATGCATTCTAGGGCACCATGACCAGAACAGAAAACAGTGTGTAGGGAGCTAACTACCTTTTCATTTTGCCCTATATAGGAGATTTTTCAAAATAGAAATGTAAATACTTGGCCTTATTAGAAAATGAAAAGGTAAAAACAGTTCTGGAGTTAATTTAATGAATGGATCGAATTCTCTGAATGAAAAATGTTAAAAATATGTGTACATTGTAATGACTGAAGGCAAATGTTAAGATTCTCTCCCGAGGAAACAGTCAAGCAGATGTGGCAAAGGTCTGTACATGTACACTAAATAATGTTACAGTTTTATGTATATTAAAATATTATATGAACTACATGTTCATCAGCGAGAACTGGTTAAATACAAACTCAGATTCCAAATACTAAATTCTTCATCTTTACCAAAAAGGAGGATGCACTATGATTATGTGCTTCGGGAAAATGCCCATGATATTTTGAAGGGAATATTTACAAAGCAGCACACAGAAGGTCATCCAGAAATTTACATTTGTGTAGAAAATGAAGGGCTTGCAAAATATGCAAGTGTTCATCGTGGGAGTGGGATTATGGCTGATTTCCTGTTTTGTGTGTCTTTCATCTTTACCTCGAGGACGGGAAGAATAGACATGGAAGTCAGTTTTAGTCACTGGACTGAAGTGTGTTAAAATCAGAAGTCCCTCTACTCTGTTCTCGGAATGTGGTAGGGATGGAATAATCAAAGGTGTAATTTGTTTGGTTTGGGCTCTTTTGCTGCCCCCTGTGATTACTATGGGGTTATTTAAGGAGTGGGGCTAGAAGTGGCTGACCTATATTGCCTCCAGAGATCACACCAGCATGTTGCAACTCATAAGCTACCTTCTGACACCCACATTGGAAACCTCCAAAAATCCAGATTAATTCGGAGGATTATTATTTTCTTTTCTGAAATTGAAGCATGGAGAAGGAGTGGCACATTGACTACCCTAGGCCTTGTGAAGTAAAGCCAGCAGTTACACTGAGTAAATGCCGCATTTTACCAACTTCATGCAGTGAATCTTACTCTTTGGTTACTTGGAGCCCATTGCAAGCCTGTGTGAGTGACTGAGAGTCTTCCAGGATTGTGCTTAGAACAGAGATCACAACTAGTCACAGTGCAGAGAAGGGGTGACTGTGAATGCTCAGCTACAAATGAGACATCTGTATCACACTCATGCATCCAAGGCTCAGGGAACATCTCAGAGGAGGGGCAGAAAGATTACGAGAACCAGAGGGTGACCAAGAGTGACGTAAAATATCATCGTCTAGATAGGACAGCATCTATGGTCCCCCGTACATGATCAAACCAGGCAACATTACAGCATGGGTAGAGAAGGAGGTCATGATGTCTCTCCCATAGCTGAGGAGTTTGAGGCAGGCAGTGGCTGCTGAGGGAGTGAGAATCCATTTTCTCTAGGGCTGTGACCACTGGTATGTTGTCCAGTGGAGACCCTACACCCTTGTGGATATGGACAACAGTAAACATTCTATTCCAGTGGTGGTCTTACACCTCTGTGGATATGGACAACAGTAAACATTTATTCCAGTGGTGGCCTTACACCCTTGTGAATGTGGACAACACTAAATGTACTCATTAAAATAAATAAGAAAAAGATAAGGATATGAAGTCTGGAGGGGGGTGAGGGGAGCCATCCAGGAACAGTTTTGCAGTAGAATGGGCAGTGGAGGTAGATACAATCAAAGCACATGTCACACACACGTGAATTTAT
The DNA here is from genome assembly GCA_902168415.1 of Peromyscus melanophrys. Taxonomy (NCBI): domain Eukaryota; kingdom Metazoa; phylum Chordata; class Mammalia; order Rodentia; family Cricetidae; genus Peromyscus; species Peromyscus melanophrys. The sequence goes on from CABHPR010116751.1 coordinate 9,632, forward strand.
CAGAGAATAACATTTTGAAAATGAGTTACCCACAAGGAGACTCCTTGTGTCTGCAGCCCCACCTTCCTCTAGATTTTTAATTGCACCCATCAAACAGATACATTTGTTTGTATTCGTAATGGGTGTAACTGCTGCTTGTGTCCTATGACCAGAACAAGTTGCACATGCGCCACTGCGCGATGTTTCTTGCCCTAGCCAATAAAACAATATGGAATGCTACAGGCCAGTACATGGAATCTCTGGGTCTCAAGAACGTGTACTTTTAGGAAGGGCAGTGCACAGTTATAATTTCAACCCCTCAGCATGAGCTGTGTGGTAGATCGGGCATCCGACATGGACATGTGTGAAGCTCTAGGGTCAAACAGAAAAAAAAAAATGGATTGTTCTTACTACCACAGTATTCTGTCTCTACATCTATTTCTTTCTGCCCATCACACAGCTCCGGACCCCACTAGCCCCTGACTCTAACACTAGGCAGTATCAAAGAGGTACTGTCACCTAGTGGGGGGAAAAACATGAACTGCTGAGGACAAGCAGGTTGAAGTTGTGACCTGACAGAAATCATGAAATCTCTCTGGATGGCCTTTCAGACTTTTCCATGTATGTGTCCAGTTCTTCCTATTTTTCCCTAAAGTGTCTAATATTATAAGAAGCTCTTAATAATAGGTGGTAGATTGTAAAACCATACAGCACTAAAATCATCAAATGAAAAGGGGTTTGTTTGTTTTTGTTTGTCTTGAACATCGTTTTTCCTGGGTAGTCATTGTTTCAATCATTAGGCTGTTGGAAACATTGGGGATCGGGAAGATTGTTCATTTCCATTAAGATATCTTTTGACCTGCGATTACTAACCACAGGATCCAGGGTTCCTGAGGACCCAGCCAGTCACTACCTGAAAATGCCTTTCATTTCTGTAATTGCAAACAGTAAATTCTAGTCACACACACCCCGAAACAGAGTGTGCCTGGAAATACTGCTTTTCTCCTGGCGCTCTTGTCTGACTCCAGAAGTGTGCGTTTCACTGGAAGTGGCTGGAGGCGAGAGAGGGCGAGGGGCATTCAGCCGGAAGCCAGCTCTGTCAGGAGCCTCATTGGATCCCCCATGGTCGTGCTTCTTCACAAATCCGTAGTCACCACTCCACCTTGAGAATGTCACTGTTGCTTTCTCCCCTTCCGCTTCTGCATGAAATATCGGACAGAAAATCGATGGGAGGCGCTGCCTCCAGCTCATCGACTCTGAAGTTTTCTGTACAGCCTCGTTGTTGTAGGAAATGCAGTCTGGCGAACGTGGGCCCTGCCTATGTACTGATCCTCCAGCTCATTTTCCCGGTTCCTTCTCCAGCAACAGCCGCTAACCCAATGTGCCTGAAAAGCCGATCCCATCATCTCTAGTAATACTCAGAAATGATGGGCAGCACCCCTCTGTGCATGGTGCCAACATTATACGAAGGGTTGCACCTGTTATGCATTATACTTTGCTTTTTCTTTTATTATTCAAAATGTCTTTGAAATGCAATTATCGAATATATGGCACACCTGAGTACTTACTATCAAAGTTATGATGACTTTTTGTATACATGCACCAAGTTCTCTGTGGAAGACAGCAAGTGAGATGCACTGTGCACACAACCGCTGTGTGTAATCCTTGCGCATCTCAGGGATATACGTATCTAGGATGTTTCAAATATGGTGTTCCTGCAACTTGACTAAATAGTACCTTTTCTACTTTGTCTCAAAATGACTTCAACAAATCCTAAATGTTACTGTTTAATTCACTTATTTGCCAGACTGGCTTACGTATCTGCTTGGTTTAATTTGCATATCAAGAATCAAGAATTCTGAGTCTGGCTGGTGTATTTTTGCTGTAGGTGTTGGCCAGAAGGATTTTTTATTCAGCAAACTGCTGACCATTTGTCATTGGGTTATTTCTTCTAAATGATTTTTAGGACTTTGCTGCGTATTCTAGGGAGAGAAGTCCCACTATTTGCTTACATTTTCTTGATTGTTATTTTTAGCTTTTGTTCCATTTGTTTCTAATAATTTGAATTTTTAAGAAAGCCAAAGTGCCAGGTCAAAGCTTTTCTTTATGACTCATGCTTTGGGGATTGTCTTAGTTAGGGTTTCTATTACTAGGACAAAACACCATGACAAAAAAAAGCAAGTTGGAGAGGAAAGGGTTTATTCAGTCTACACTTCAGCATAGCTGTTCATCACTGAAGGAAGTCAGGACAGGAACTCACACAGAGCAGGAACCTGGAAGCAGGAGCTGATGAAGAGCCATGGAGGGGTGCTGCTTAGTGGCTTGCTCCCTATGACTTGCTACTTGCTTTTAGAACCCAGGACTACCTGCCCAAGGATGGCTCCACCCACCATGGGCTGGACCCTCCCTCATTGATCACTAATTGAGAAAATGCCTTATAGCTGCATCTCATGGAGGCATTGCCTCAGTTGAGGCTCCTTCCTCTCTGATAACTCTAGCTTGTGTCAAGTTGACACACAAAATGAGCCAGTACAGGGATTTTAAGAAAAATGGTGACAGCACAAAGATAAATAATTTTCCCCCTAGAAAAATATTGTTTTATCCCTTACTATTTGGGTGTTTAATCTCTTCCCCTACAGCATGTGGGTACATGCTAAGCAGTGACGCCATTAGGAACCTAATCTCATGGAAAACTAAAAGCCACTAGTTCCACGTTTATGAAACCAGTAGTGCTGGTTCTCCCAGGCTATACGTTAGAATTCACTCATTTTCCTGGCTCTTTGTGGTCCACAAGTGCGTTTTGAACCATGTGAGTTTGCATTGGATTGAAATGTCCAGCAATAAAATTACTAATTATGGAGATAAGGATTAATGTCTTTGTAATGTTAGCTTTCCTCATCTAAGATTGCGTTTTATCTTTCTATTCTAATTTTCATTGTTGTTTAGTAACTTTTTTAGGTTCTCTACCAAGATACTTTCTAGGCATCTTTAACCAAGTGTATGTCTGCTTACCTAAGCATTTGCGACTGTTCGAAACATCATCTAGTTAGCAGTTACATTAGGTTTGTTTATTTCATGCGAAAAGAAGCACGATTGAGTTTTTGAGTATTAATGGTTTGGGGTTTCATTCTCTTATTTGTCAGCCTTTCTAAATTTTCCTGTTCTAATAACTTGTCTATAGAGTGTCAAGACTTTTCTTATTTTCTTATAGAACAATTAATATTCTTTCTTCATAATTTTTCTTGATTCTTTGTGAATATCACATCATGTACCCCAATCCTAAGCATTTCTCGGTCTTCCATAGCTGCTCCCCCTTGTAATCCTCCCAAACAAAGAAAATAGAAAACAAGATTTAAAAAAAAAAAAAAAAAACTAAAAGGTCTGGCCACGGAAGTTACTGTGTGTCACACAATAGACCCTTTTGTCCAACCACTTTAATTGCAAATGTTTATTGCAATGAGTCATTGGTCTGGTTCAAGACCTGTGGCTTCTACTACACCATCCATACTGGACCCACATCGAGACTCCTCTCGGATGTCCTGCTATTGCCCTGAGTTATGGAGATCCTGTAGCTTTGGTTCTGCAGGACCGGCCCCTCCACGCACTCCAGCAGGTCATCGCTGGAGATGTTGGGGTGGCTCAAAGCCCTGGGACTGGGCCTGGGTAGTGGCTGAGTTGGTCAGCCCTCCAGCTCTCTCCGACCCATGCTCAGGACCAGCTATCCCACTCTGCCTAGGTGAGGGGTGGGCCCAGCTCTCCCAAGTGCTGTGGCAGGCAAGGGTCTGGGACCACTCTCTCATGCCCACATCATCCATCAGGCCAGCACTCCTACACCCATGCTCAGGGCCAGCTCACCCATGTTGCCCGGGCGAGGGGTGGGACCAGCTCTCCTGTATCCGCGTCACCACTGACACCGTCATATGGTGGCCTGGGAGAGATTGGTGCAGCTCAGCGTGGTACTCAAATACCAACATGGCCTCAGACGGGCAGCCCAGACCAAGGAGGTCCACATGGTCTTTGGTGATGACACCGGCCACAGATATGGACACAGACCCTTGCTGCAGAAGGGCCACGGAGTCAGACATGGCCCTCAGTGGCATCACGAGTCCAGATATTACCATGACCTCAGGTGGCAGTGAAGGCCTCTCACACCAGGTCTGCATGTCTTCATAATGCACAAACCGCTCAGATTCTTTCTCTCCCATCTCTCCACCACATACTTGCGCATCACAGTGGTGGCCACTCGGGCCCTCAACCGGGCCTCTGCAGCCTCTGGCTGTCTTCTGACCCAGGCCTGCACCAGCATGCCCCAATTAATATTCTTCAAATAAGAAAGTGTTGTCTGTTGCTCTCGAATATATCCCCTACTGCTCCTCCTCTTTCTCCCCTTGCTCCTTCAGCACCAACCCCCTCTTCCTTCTGTTCCCCATACCTTCTTCCTCTACTTATTGTATGGAACTGGCTAAGACTATGAGTAAAATTCTGAAGCTTGTTGATAGGACACCCCCATTTTTGTGTTATCCTTACCAACAAGGGGAGATCCCAAGACTTAACATGTATATGATATTTACTCAAGACTTTTCCTGATCCATTTATCAGGCTCAGAAGTATTTTCTTCTTTTCCTAACTTTCTCTGTTTTGCATTGGATTATTATTTTTAAATAACAAACCTCTGTAGATATTTTATTCACTTATTCTATATTCCTTAAGATAATCATATGTAACATCTTGTTCATCAGCTAATATAAATTACATTATCATATTTCTGGTGCTAAATTATCTCTATGTTCCTCAGGTAAGCTATCTGTTTAGGCTTTTAAAAATATGCCAGTGGAAATAATTTGGTGTTACTTCATTTAAGATGTATGACTATATTTTTTTAATTTTAAAAAATTTTATTCATTTTTCATGCCAACCACAGATCCCCTCTCATCCCTCCTCCTGCTCCTCCTGCTCTCCATCCCACCCCCACCCCCCACTCCCACCCCCACCCCACCCCCACCACCTACCACCCCCACCCCCATCCTCCACCCCACCACCCACTCCCCCCTACCCCAACCCACCCCGCGCCTTCTCTCCCCACCCACCCCCATTCCCTCCTCCAAAAGGGTAAGTCCTCTCATGGGGGGACAGCAAAGCCTGGTACATTCAGTTGAGGCAGGACCAACGCCCCCCCCTCCCCACACTGCATCAAGAGTGAACAGGGTGTCCGAATTTAGGTAATGGGATCTAGAAAGCCAGCTCATGTACCAGGGTTAGATCCTGATGCCATTGTCAGGGACCTCTCAAACAGACCCAGCTACACAACTGTCTCCTGTAGGCAGAGGGTCTAGTCCAGTCCCATGCAGTTTCCACTGACTGTCAAAGCAAAGAATAATCAGACTACAGCCCACAGCCCCAGAGAAGCTAGGAAACAAGGAGGACCCTAGAAGGGATGCATGGATTAGGGGAAACAAAGGAGATCTTCATGAGCGAACTGGGGATGGGGAGGCAATAGAGGAGAGGGGATTGGAGATGAGAACATGAGGGAATAGGATAGTCAAGCTGGGGGAGGGATGGTGTGGGAGAGCAATGAAAGAGATATCTTTATAGAGGGAGATATTATGGGGATAGGGAGAAACTTGGTGCTAGGCAAATTCCCAGGAATCCACAAGGATGACCCCAGATTAGACTAGTAGCAATAATGTGACTATATTTTATAAATAATTTGTACTTATTTAACTTTCCTTTAAAAAGTTTTGTACAATACTATAGTTTTTTCATCCTATTATAACTTGTGAGATAAAGAAAATATGAAGTGATAGATGTTTCTTAAAGCTTTGGTACTGGGACCTGAATTATTCCTTAGTCTTATCTAAAGTATATCTAGATTTAGATATTTCTAAATACTATAACATTTGTTATAATTTTCAATAGAAATATCTTACGTTTTGCATATCTTGCTATCATTGTTTCGGCTCTCATGACTGCTTTATTTTTTGATTTACTTACTTTATGTGTATGTGTGTTTCTCTACATATATGTATGTGCACCAGGCATCCAAAGATGACTGAAGAGGACATCAGATTCCCTAGAACTAAAGCTATCAACAGGTGTTAGTTGCCTTATGGCAACTAGGAACTAAATCCAGGTCCTCTGCAAGAGCAGCCAGTGCTCTTAACCACTGAGCCATCTTTCCAACTTCTTATTTTTCCCTTAAATAAGTATAATCTTTTTGTTGATGTCTTTTGGGTCTAAGCATTCTCACTTTAGTCTTCTGCTGCTTCTTCTCCCCCTCCCCCTCCCCCTCTTCTTCTTCTTCTTCTTCTTCTTCTTCTTCTTCTTCTTCTTCTTCACTGTACCACTAAGTTAATTCTTACTCTGGTTATTGATTTTAATCATTTGTTCAACATTAGATTTCCTTTCGTGTTTTCTTTTGTTGTCTTCTTGCTTTCCCTCTATTTTATTAACCTCCCTTTCCTTTTGATTTAATAGCCTGGGCCTGCTCTTCAGTCTTTAGCCACTGAGAGTGACATCCAGGCAGCACTCGGGCCGTCTCAGGATGCCTTCTTTCTCCTGCTCTATCATGATTTGAGAGACAGACAAACAAATCCAGTCATCAGAAGGCTTGGCTCAGTTCCTTGTGAGGAAATGTTTTTATCAGCTCTTCTGCCAGGGCCTACAGAGCCCCATAAAACTAAGACTCGGAGCAGTGACTCAGCAATGGCGCTTTTCCTTGCCTCTCCCAGAGCCCATGGGCTTCCCTCGGTCCCTGACTCCCCACTGTGAGCTTGGCTAAGCATGTCCCTATGTCTGTGACATACATGCTGACCATTGCCTCCTGATTTAGAATCTGGCGGGTCTGTGCCTTCAACCTGAGTGACACTTTGTGTTCCGCTGTACCGGTGGTCTGCAGACAGGCTTGAATACACGTCCACTCTTTCTGCTGTCTCATTCTCTAATTGTATCTGTAGCTGCCAAATGTTAGAGATAGAGTTCTGTGAAACAATCAATTCACTTTGCAATTGTTCTCAACTCCTGAAAAAAATGCTTCTTAAACTTGTTGTTGTTGCTGTTGTTTTCCTAATGCCTGGTCACAACTGCGCATGCTCCTTCTTCCTCATATTAATGAATGGAAGAAGAAAAAAAAGGAAAGTGAAAGAAAAAGAGATAGTCTGGACAGAAAGAAAAAGAGAGAGAGAAAACTATTGAATACTATTTCAAAACGTTTGAAATAATTAAAACAATTAATAACCACATTGTGTGGTGGTATTGTGTTCCCCAAAATATTGTGTACCTTAATAAACTTATCTGGGGTCAGAGACAAAACAGCCACAATATTAAACATGAGGATAGGCAGTGGTAGCACACGCCTTTAATCCTAGCATTCCAGAGACAGAAATCCCTCTGGATCTCTGTGAGTTCAAGGCCACATTGGAAACGGCCAGGCATGGTGACCCACACCTTTAATCCCAGGGAGTGGTGGTAGAAAACAGAAAGGTATATAAAGCGTGAGGACCAGAAACTAGAAGCATTTGGCCTGGAGAAGCATTTGGCCTGGAGAAACATTTGGCCTGGTTAAGCATTTAGGCTTTCAAGAAGCAGCAGTTCAGCTGAGGCCCATTCGGATATGAGGACACAGAGGCCTCCAGTCTGAGGAAGCAAGACCAGCTAAGGAATTAGCAAGGTGAGGTAGCTGTGGCTTGTTGTGTTTCTCTGATCTTCTAGTTCACACCAATACCTGGCCTGGCTTTGATTTTATTAATAAGAACTTTTAAGACTCATGCTACAACATTGCTCAAAGTTCGAGAGTAGTGTAGACTTGGGCAAGGACTTCCCAAGACTGCAGCCCTCTCTCCCTGTGAGTCTCTTAGCTTAACCTTTCTCTGACCCTATGTTGCAGGAATCCTAGCCACAATGGAAATACTTGCATCTTAATTCACATTTAGTGAAAAAGAGTTACCTCCCATCCTTAAAAACCTCTAGTTACCCTAAAAGAGGACTCTTCGGACAAAACCGCATTATATGTTTAGTCCTTAAATTAAAGACCAGCATGGAAACTGAGACTACTCATGGATCAACCTGGCCTGTCCTTCAAGCTAAGATCAGTCTCCCTAACTATATTGTTACCTCCTTTGGAGCTGGAAAGAGTAGAATGGATACTGGAGAGTCAACCCCAATGCTGTTCCAGCAGGTAATTGGCTTACCTTTCAATGACAGCACACTAAGTAATTCAATTGATATGGAAGAGATTATAGATTCAAGTTCAACAGCATCATTCAGGTTAGGTTTAAAAACAAATATATGTTTAGAAGTTTGTTCTATGTATAAAATGTGACAGAAAACATTGCTTAAAAGAAATAAAATCATGCACTCAATGTGTTCAACCAATACAAACCTTTTCTTTTGTTTTAAGGTCTTAAATAATCCTACAGTAATGTTGCCAGGCAGCATCATTATTACTAGTTCCATTTTACAAATGAGCACTCGGCTTATCAATGAACAGATGTCAACTAGATATGGCTGTGGAGAATGAGGACTGTGAGATTGCTGGCAAAGCCACTCTTTCTTCCCACTTGATTGGAGGAATAGAAGCCTTGACTTGGCTTGCTCAAGCATGTATAGGCGAGCAAGGAGGAGACAGAGATTTAAAATTTATTTGTGTAATTCTGTTTGTTCTTCTGCATTTCTTCTACAAAATATGGAAATAGCATTCCCATAGTAGAGATGTACAGGTACCAGAAACATGATAATCACAAGGAGCAGACATGGTCTAAGTTAGAGCTTGGGGCCAATCCCAGTTGAGCCTAGTCAGATATGAATAATGCATATACTTTGAGCGCATTCAGGTTCATGAACAGGAAGAAATAAGTGCTGTTTTAGGCCAATGGCTTCTGATATTGTTCTGTGGTTCATCAGTATTGGTGTACAGCTAACTGATACAGATAGAAAATAGAATGTAAAGAGATTATTAAAAAATGAAATAAAAAATAATCACTGAAAGGGCTCAGTGGTTAGAAGCATTATCTACTCTTCCAGAAAACTCAGGTTCAACTTCCAGCACCCACGTGGTGGCTCACAACCATCTATAACTACAGTACCAAGGGATCTAACAGCCTCTGTGGACACTGTGTGTCCAAAGTACACATACATACATGCAAGCAAAACAACCACACAAATAAAATAAAAATTAATTAATGACATAAATTCAAAGAGTTAATTTAAGTACTCAAGGTCATTTGGAAAACAGTTAAGTCAAAAATCACATCTAATTCTTGGGCCTTAGTCGCTTGATTTTTCTAAGACACACGTTAGCAGGCCACCACGATGGGAATGTGGCAGGCAGTTTCACTATTCATCTGTGGCATCTTGTTCCAACAAGCAATTCTTCCAGCCAGAGTATCACAGAGACTGTGATTATTTGCTCCATTACATTGAATTTACCGATGAGGAGACAAAAGATGGCTGTTGAATGTGAGAATATCGGGAAATAACTCACTGCACTGCATTTACAAATCTTTTGTCCTCTCACATGTAAACTGTGTGTTACTGTGGAGCTGCTTCACCCAATGAGGCCTTGGTAATCACTTGACTAATTTCATTTAGATATCATGGAACTAAAACTCACTTCCCCAGTCAGAGTAGCGGCCTTTCCCGCGCTTGGCCACCATGTGCTCCCAGCAGATGCTACACAGGACTGCATTAATTTTTCCATCATTTCAGAAATTTCCTCTGGAAAGCATCCTTCTAGACAATATGCAAAATAGTTCCATTTTTTTCAATTGGATCTAGTTGGCCCATTTGCAGAGCTTCAGGATACTCCCACCATGCTGTGCTTCACTGGGTATCCCTTATGAAATGTGTCGCTCTTGAATTTGAACACATGCAGCCCTACAAATCTGTTAGCAAAGCTGGCTGGTGATGCTAAAGAAATGTATGCAGGTAATCCTGAGCCTGGCCTCCTGGTCCAGTTGGAGCTCTTAGGATGAAAGAGCTGTTGTCTAGGTCCACAGCATCTGGAAGGAAGCAGGCTCAACAGTCATGCAGCTGTGCTTACCTCCAGCTCATTGCCAAGCTCAGGAGGGAACAAAAATCAATTCAAGTGAGAGATCACTGTGTTTACCAAGGAGGAAAACCCCAAACTTATAACACTGAGAAGAGAGAGCTGATGATTCAGAAACATCCGCATTGAGAAAATTATGATGCGTGCTCCATCCATGCGGTTCGGGCTAAAGAGGTCCTTTCCATCCTCTTGGTTTTGTGTGTCTGTTTGTAACATAAAATAAGCACATTCCCATCTGTCAAATGCTGTAATGCAGAATGTCTAGAACGATCGGTCTACAAGGGGCACCCCTTCCCACCTATGTCATCTCAGAGCTCCAGTCGGGGACAGGTGATCAGACAATGTTCAATTCTATGCCTTACATAGAATTCAGACATTAGACAAGGTTAGAACACCTGCAGAAGGAGTTACAAAAATAAGAGTCTACACATCAAAATATGTAGGTGCTCAAGTCTTGAGAATGGACTCATCAACCCAAAATTCAGATTCCTAGCCTTAGGAAAAAAACTAAACCTTGAAGGATTAGTGTTTAAGGTGCTAGAGTTGCAACAGCACCTCTTAAAATGCATGAAATATAAAAATGAATGCATGTCTGGGGGTGCAGTGTTGGAAAGTCTCTCTCCCAAAATGAAAGAGACCCCCTGTTTCTCTTCATTGGGTAGCTTGGTTCATACTTTAATTTTTACAGTCCAGACACCCTGCAAAGTTAAGTTCAAGCCTACTTTTGTTCTTTACAAAAGGAGTTTGTTTTAAACGGAAAAAAAAACGGTTAATAAAAAAATAAATAGAGTTTTTCTAACCTTTTCTGAATGGTAGATTATTATGAGAGAGAGAGAGAGAGAGAGAGAGAGAGAGAGAGAGAGAGAGAGAGGTAATGACTTATTCAACAGGTATTTTGCACCACATGAGTTTCCAAACTTAAATAAAACTAGCAACACTAAGGGTATTATTATATGTAATATAAAGACCATTCAACAGCAGACTATCTTAAAATTAAACAAACAAAGGTTAAAAATATCTTTCAAAAAACTAGACATTTTCCCTCACTAATCAATGTATTTGAGGCGTGAAAACAATGACCGAGAGTTTTCCCTGGCATCTGTCTACCATTCGATGTTTCATCAACTCAAAGCACGTTATTAGTTGATGATTGTTAGTGTTTTCTGGAGTTATTTACTCATTTATTTATCCTGAGGAATGCACTTCTCATTAAGGTATATTATCCACCTGAAAGGTGTGCTTTAATTCATCACAAGGCAATCAGTTACAATATAGAAAGGAATGCAGGATGGCACCAGATGTAAATAGATACAACTACGATGGGGTAGGTGCCTGTTTTCAGGGGAAGGTAAGCTGATAGCGTTGAAAACACAGAGCGCTCACCGTAGTTCAAAGCGTGGTGAGACACAGGCATGCACAAAGATACGAACGAACGAAACAGTGCCTCCCAGCAGGTAGGTTCAGAGCTTAGCAGAGGATGGGGCTTAGAAAACGCATCACTGGGGCTGAACCTGAGTCAGTAAGAGTTCTTTGGAAGGCGGAAAGTGAGACAGGGAGGCCGGGCCACACAGAGATCAGGGTAGGCAGAAATTTATCATGATACTAGGCACAAGGCATGTGGGAGAGGTAGGAGAAGAGGAAGCTGGAGCGGTCTGGGAAGCACAGAATAACTGCAAGGATTTGGCCCCATCATCAAATGTTTCCTTCGTCAGTTACCAAAGATTTCCAAATGGTGGGTTCACAGGCTCTTACCTGCATATTGGGAGGTTCATTGCCAGCCCATGAAGGATCCTGTAGATGAAACCTTCTTGTGGTGTCCCAGTCTTAAGGAGGTCCAAGGGAAAAGCTTTTGCTTTTTCCTAGTGCCTTCTCATCTCCCTTCGAGTTTATCCGCCCCGTTCATGAACTCATTGACTTTATTACTACTGCTGCTGTCCTTTGCTGCCATTAGAACTGGCTTTTTCAGCCTTCCAACGTGAGTCCTCCAGCGTCTAGAACTGGATTGGGTCTGCTGAGGCATCCAGCTTCATGGACCAGAGAGCTCCCAGATTCTCGGCCTCTCTGGTGTGAGACAGCGCACTATCCGGACTGTGTTGTATGGCCATCTAATAAACCCTCTTTTAACATATATTCATTCCATCAGTTGCTCCGCTAGAGAACCCTGACTAATACAGATGGATACAGTTAGAATCACGGATCTTTTAGTGGAGTGGTTTGCTGTACATGACTAATGTGAGACAAGAAAGGCATGGGGCAGATATGTACTACCTGACCAACACACCACCCCGGAAATGGCTTTCAGCAAGGCCAGCCTGGTGTTTCTGGCCTTGATGAATGAGAGGGAGATGACCTACGAAAGCAACTCAATTTTTCTTCTGTTGGACTTTTGCTCGAAATGTTATTTACCCTTGGATGTACTTAGATCTCCCAGGGATACAGGGAATCTCCCTTAATATATTGTCTGTCATACTGGCATTTATCTGTCGCCAGGTCCTAATAGAGTTTTCTCTAACAGCTGTTGTTCATTCATTCACTTACTGTGTGCCTCGTTCACATGTCATTCATTCATGAAGAAGATACACAAAGCGAAACCAACGGTGAGGGAAATGTTTTCAGTACTCATGACAAGCCATTTCTATACGGTAGATCAGGAAACCATTTTAGAGCTAGTACTGGTATTTCGGTGGGAAGGATACGGATAAGATGGGTTGAATGGTAAGATAAAAAGGTAGGTAGGCCAAGAGGGATTGAGAAAGAAAGTGGAGGCCAGCTTCCAAGCTGAATGGTACATAAAGGGACATTGGAAAAGCTGAGATAGTTGGGTTTCCAACCACATTCAATATACACTCTAATTTTGAGGGTTTTAACTAAGGCCTGACACGCTTAAAATATCATCAAAAAGTAAAACTGGTGTCATATGTTTTTTACACATTCTAGAAGGTTTGTCTTTTTATTAAGCATTTTGAAGCTATTATAAACAAAAGGAATGTTTTCTCTTATTTGAATAATTAATTAGCATATGGGGACTAATATGTTTGGGGTGCCATCAATCCCAGATTCCATCCCAGCCTCAGAAGCATCACCAAGTTATTCCAGATAAGAGGCAAATGAGACTATCACACCAAGAAATTAACTAAAGTCTCTATAGCACCCATGAAATGGCCACATTTTGTTTAACAAAGAAAACTTTCCCAGTTCTCACTATTAATTTGTTTCCAACCATCCAGAACACATAAAGTCTCCTCTTTAATTTAAAGGAAGTAAATAAAAAAAGTATCTGGTTTGGGAGCCAAGCCCTAGAAATTCATAAATGATCCTGTCTAAAATTTGTTATGGCTAAACAATAAATCCCTGGAAAATGATGCTTATATTCGTAATAGAAATGTCAGCAGAGCCTTAAATACAGCAGCTCAACCTGTTCCCATTACCACACAGCAAAGTCACATTTGTAATTGAATTTTTCCTTGCCCTTCCTACCGTGTGTGCCGAGCTCAGTACCTTGCAATAGCAGTTCTTAAATTTTAAAACTCTATTTTTATCTAACCAGATTAATCTGTGAATCAGTTATGTCCATTACTGCCACTTGCATTTTTTGCATGACTATTATTCCCTTCAAAGATTTATGTTAGTAAATACTGGATTTCAGTAGTGGTGAGACTTATTCTCAGAACCCTTACTTCAATGATGAAAGATAAAGACATTTCCAAGTCACATTCTTATTGCTTGTACAGGACTGGACGTCTGATTGTGTAGGACACTGATGGATATTCTACAGTGCTATGGAAACTTGTGCCAACATTATTTATCAAAGTGATGGGATGGTAAACATGGTCTCTATTATACTATAAAAGAGCCACAGAGAGTAAGCAAGCCAATACACACACTTAATGACCTTAGCATCCAGTATTCCCAATCCAGTTCCCTGTGTCTTGTCGGAGATATGTGGAAACAGCAGAATGGCTTGTCTATGCATACCACAAAGATGGATACAATGGTATGGAATCAACGTTTCAAAACCTAATTTCCAAGTGGCTTTTGGAGATTTTACCAGATGTACAACAGAGGTATATTTAACCCTTGAGCTGGCAGTCCATGGCAGAAACACTGCCAGCCATAAAAAATAATAATCAGAGGCCCATGAACCCCTCTTTTTAAATGGTTACATTCAAACCCAGACACCTGTAGTTTTACTAGTTGCTAAAATGGCTTGTAATCACACATGCATGAGACAGATGTTAGCCAGAGCTGTAGTAACTGGTTTCCATTATACAAACACAGGTGAACAGTGAGCAGAAGAAGGATGGAGAACTGAGATCTGTACATATTAAAATCCAGCATCAGAGATGTACATAAACCCTGGGAAGCATTTCTTATTAAATATATATTAGCCTGTCTCTCTGCTGATTTTAAGTCGTGGATATTTACATCTCCCAGCATGATCTGCTTACATTTGGACAAGATGATAGTGACTAATTCCATCCCCAAAGACACGTATTCTTCAAAATACTAGTCTTCCTAAGTGGCAGTGCCTTGTAGAAAGCTTTTGCTAGACTTGAATATATATAAGGACTTTTGTAGACTTGCCATTTTGTTTTTTCAAGTAAAACAACAAAGTTTAAGAATTTTATAAAAACAATCAACATTAAAATATGTTTCCAGAACTTCAGTCTCTCAACAAAACACAAACTGGAGCCTTATTTCTAGCGTCCTGCAGCTGAGTTGTTATAAAATTTACAGTGCAGTGTGTCGTTTCACTGGGGACTGAGTCACATAGCCCAGGATGCACTTCATTGGGGAAGTCACATGAACTATTGCACAGTACATTTTTGTGAATGTTTGGTTTGCTTGGCTGAACTTCAGGGGATTGGATTTTAATTCAAACGTTCCAAAATTCTGGTTTACAACATCTGGGTTGTGGAGAGCAGTTCTCTCATTCTGCAGTTCCTTAGGAAGGAAAAATGAGACGCAGACTTTCCTCACAGACAAGAACTGTCTTTCCAGAGACCTACATCACACCTGGGATGGGACCTCTGAGCCAATGTTTCCTTTCAGAGGCTTTAGCAAAGGGAGTGTGAACAGAATGAATGATCTGAAGCAAACAGGCATCTATGTGAAAATCTAGCTGAATTGAGAAGGAAAACAGGGTATGTGTCCATGCTCCCATAATTCATCAGGAAAACTCATTCCAAGTCATTCCCAGGGATGATCTACACCCCCAGAGGACCTTATCATTCCACATTTCTCTTTCCATTTTAAAAACTGACTTTTAAAAAAAAAATGCAAGTTGTTTTTGGAATGAACTGCAGCCTCGTGCAGTTTGTGAATGAAAGACGTTGTAACCTGAACGTTCACATAGTGTATTTTAAAGGGCCATGAGACCGTTCATTCTGCAGTCTCAACCTTTCTCAGGACTCAAACAAGTCCTCAGGGACAGAGCTGCCTTGAAGATGAGGGAGGTGCAGTACAGAAAACACTGGCCAAGTCTAGAAACTGAGACCAGAAAACAGCAAATGGAACCAACGTGGCAAAGCTGTTTAGACATATTGCAAAGTCATTTTGGATATTCCCACAATATCCGTTAAATATTCATGTATATTCTGACAACTATGCCCCTGCTCCAAAGCTTGAAATTATTGGGTCTTTAAGTTATTCTCGGAGTATAAACCGAGCACTCCTAGAAGCATATTAATTCTTTCCAACTAATGGCATAACATTTACTTCACGGGTGTTCCAAGCTCAACTGGGGAACCAGCAGCACAGAATTCACACTGCACATATCTTAAAGGATGTGTATGTGTCTGGTCCATGAGACAACACCGGGTGGTAGTTTTGAATCTGCGTATGCATTGGAATGACTGATAGAGCTTTATTACAATGCAGGTATCTGAGTGCTGCACCTAGATTTTGATTCAGTTGACCCAAGGCCCATACATCTGTATATGTTCTAAAACACAAATCCACAGACAGTTTTAATGTGTTGTCAAGGTTAAAACTCAAGCCAATACAGAGTGTTTCCATTGAAAACCTCCTCATGCCATGAACTCTAGCCAAGTTAAAACTTACAGACCAAGGCAAATGCAGGGTTGTTAATCTTACTGTAGCTGGGTAGTCTTGTGTGTTACAGATGTGCAGGGGAGAACATGGGTAGGCCATGTAGAGATAGCTTCTGAGAGTTGTCTATGCCAATGGTTCTTTTCCTGGAAGGAAGGTAAGAGTGTGCCCACCAGCAGTAATCATGGCTGTGATTGTGGCAGATGCTCAGCCATGTTCTTGGGAGGGTTTCCCTTTTTAATATCGTGGATCTCACTTTCAATGTCCCTCTTAATGACTGACAGATGGCCCTGAACAAAGTCAATGAACTTGGACAGCTCCAGAATTGACAGAACTATTGACAAGCTATGACTGTATTTGGTTTCATTTTTCCCACTTACAAAAGCAAGGTCATTCAAAGGATAGATAGATAGATAGATAGATAGATAGATAGATAGATAGATAGATAGATAGATAAATGAATCAGCTTACATCCACTTCAAGTCCATGTCAAATCAAAAGAAACCCCTAAGTACCTATCTTGCTTCATGAGTAGACATTTAATACATCCTCATAAAACATCTCTTGAGTAAGGGAGAGGCTCTGAAATGCTGCCAGACAAACTAGCAGTTTGAGACAGGAGACTGGAGGTTTTTAAGTAAGTTTATGATTTTGTTCTAAGCAACATTCATAGCTGTCCTCAGCCACATGCATCCTCAGGCCATGGTTGGACAAACCTACAAGTCAGTCCTGGTCTCATGGGGAATTGCATTTTCAATTCATGTTATTAATATTAAGAAATCCATAAGCATTTGTCTTGTATTCTAAACTTTTGAGGAAGAGACCTTCCCCACCTCCATAGCAGGAAAAAGAAA
Source organism: Peromyscus melanophrys (assembly GCA_902168415.1). Taxonomy (NCBI): domain Eukaryota; kingdom Metazoa; phylum Chordata; class Mammalia; order Rodentia; family Cricetidae; genus Peromyscus; species Peromyscus melanophrys. Next base: position 26,558 of record CABHPR010116751.1, read on the forward strand.
GAAAGGGAAAAAAGGAGGGAGGGAGGGAAGGAGGGAGGGAGGAAGGAAGGAAGGAAGGAAGGAAGGAAGGAAGGAAGGAAGGAAGGAAGGAAGGAAGGAAGGAAAGAAGGAAGGAAGAGGGGAAAAAAAAGAAAGAAATCCAGTTTATATCTACACCAGGAATCACAGATTTCACACAGCCAAGAAAGCCTCCAGCCAGTCCTTCCAGATCTGGAAAGACAAATGTCCTCATCATATCCTGACATGTTTTGTATCTTTCCCTCTTTAGATATTCTGATAATTAAACAAACAAACAAAAGTCACTTTTGTAATATCCTCAGTGAACTCCATCATGCCTCCTTCACTCACATTTTTCTTTGTAGGAGGGCAAGAACACAGAGAATGTATCTTGAGAATCGAAGCTTCCAGCTCCAAATATTGTTTTCATTAAAAGATAGAATGGAAAATTTGTGCTCTTAATTTATACATTGATTTTTATTAATACAAAATTGTTGCATCCAAATTAGATTATCTTGAAAGTCTTTTGCTTGCATAATGATAACATTTCGGCAACTGCAATCTGAAAGTATTGAGCTGTTGTTAAATTTGAAGGGAAAGGCTGCTGTGTGGCCATCTATCTAGCTCTTCGTAGAAGTATACTCATTTCTTGCATTGATGGTATTTCAATCTTTCCGGGGAATATGATCTTGCTAAAGCACCTGACCTTTCAGGTGTTATGATGAAGTTCGTCTTCTATAAATTGTATAAATGTGAAGAAAAAGAAATGAAAGAAAAATGTTCCCTACTAACCATCACTTTATCATTGAACATGATGTCTGGGCTTTGTGCACAAGTCAGTCTGTTCTGTTATTGTCCCACCAAGAACTCATGTTTAAAACCAGTTTCCATAATAACCTAAGACTATTAGGGCTTCCTCTTTTTTAAACCATCATTGTTAATGAAGTGTTGTAACATAGAGCAGCCCAGCAGTCCTGCCTGTTCCTCCTTGTGTGACCAGCCCAGGTCCTCCAGCCTCAACCAGCTTCCATCCCTTAGGTCCCTTCCAGAGACTCACCTGCTGGCCAAAGTTTATTCCCAAGCGATTAATGCAACACTGGCGAGCTGTCTAGGTCATTCCTCATGATCCAAAAAGTTAGAAGAAAAGCTGGTCCCCAGAGAAGCAGCTTGGTCTTAATTCTAGTCTCCCATTTATTGTTGAATGGTGTATAGAGGAACCATGGTGTCATTATTTTGTGCAACTCTTATTCCCCTCAACAGTTTGAAATAACTGCTCCACAGATGATTTTCTTTCCTCCGAATCTGTGGAGGGAAAAATTCAAGATTTTAAAAGAAAAAAAAA
>CABHPR010116752.1:0-22017 GCA_902168415.1 Peromyscus melanophrys
TGTTTATGAATGCTTAAAAGGTTTTTGAAAGTATGTTCAACAAACTGTCAATAACATCAGCATGAAGGGTTTGGGATGGAAGGCTATTTTTAATTATTATGGAAAATTTAAAGGTAGACTATTATGAGTGTTTGAAGTGAATCAAAAGTCATAATGCCCAAGGGAAAAGAATACCATTGACTGCCATGTTCTACATGGCTGGGTCCTGGAAACCTAATTGGGGCAGCTAGGGAAAGAAGGAAAGTTGGATACACAGATATACACAGAGAAAAGCTGGAGTCAGGTGGATTGTGCATACTCTGATGGAGTGGCACCAACTATGCAGCAATCCAGAATTTCAGCACATTAATTATGAACAGCACAAGGGGAGGCATTAGCTAGTCTCAGAAGGTGAGCAGTCTCTGGCTGTAAAGCATCTGGGAGGAGGGAGTTGTGCTGATTGGTTTTTCCACACACAGTTAACATTCATGCTTGGACCAGAAGAAGGCTTTGCCATCTCTCCTGGGCCTGGGGGAATTGACCATTGCAAATTTCTCATGAGTCTGAAGCATCGGACCCTTGACATGGCTGTGTCTATGTCATATAATACACATCCTCTCAGGACTTCATTGATGCCTACAATTGACTTCTCCATTCATGATGGAATACTTCTTAGATGAAAACAAATGGCCTGTAACCATTTAGATAGATCATAGACCTAGAGGAGAAACTAATATGGTTATCCATGTAAAAGGATATAGAATTAAAATATTTCCCATGGGAGACTTTGACTTGGGAAATGTGGGGATGGGGGGTGTGTTGGGGGAGAAGGCTGGGGGGAGGGAAGAGGGAAGAGGGGGGATCTGTGGTCGGTATGTAAAGTGAATAGAAAATTTCTTAATAATAAAAAATAAAAAAATAATAATAATTCCTAATGACTTATTGCCATATCCATAGAACAATGTGTCCCTGGAATCCTCACCAGATACGCTTATTTTGTAGATGACAATTAACATCGGGACCCTCAAATGAACAGCATGCAGAGAATAAGAGGCTGTGAAGTCCATATCATACACCATCACCACCACCACCACCACAGTGCAGGGAACTTCGAGGTAAAGGGAACAAAAAGATCATATGAACCACAAGTGGAGGATGACTTCAGTGATTTTTGGACACAACAGGGCAGTTGCACATATGAACTCAGTGCTGGTGACAGCATGCACAAGACTTGTGCCAGATCAAGCCAGACAAGTCCCGGCATTAGAGAGAGAAGGTAGACGAGATATCCCACCGCTATCTGAGTAACAGTTGATATCTGATAGATGCTGGGAGAGGGATAGTCAAGCTTATTTAATGGAATGGCCTCTGGTAGATAAACCACTGTCCAAGGCAGGCTCCATTTCTAAGAGAGTTGGGTAACACAAACTGAATTGGATAGGGAAAAAATGAAGAAAATTCCAAGTTGGGTGGGCAGGGAGGTAAGGGTGGACACAATGGTTATGGAAAGAGTTGACAATGATGAAAGTATGGTGTATGAAAGTATCAAATAATTAACAAAAGTATTAAAACAATGATAAAATGGCCTCTTGTTTGTTGAAATGATGCATTTGTTTGCCAGTTCCTCACATTCTATAGGGTGTTCCCAAACTGGCAAGAAGAAAGTAAATTAATTTAGAGCTAACCCTGACAACTTGTGAAGGATACACGCTTTCCTAAATAACAGCGAACAAATGTGAATGAAATAGGCTGACATGATAGATGAGGTGAACAGTTCACTTGATGTCAATCTGAGAAAAGAAGGCAAACCTGAAGGATGATGTAATTAATGCTTTAAAATGGGACCCTTTAAATATCAAAGACAAAGGAAAGTTCTCTGAAGAGTTGATCCAACCCTTAAATATATACTAGTAAAGTCTATTCATGACATGCTTTGCCTTGGAGAGTAAAGTGTAAAGTTACATCCTGTTAAATTACTCTAAATTAAATTATTGTGAAAAGAAAAAAAAACAAAAAATTAGTGCATTAATATTATGATTATTGTGTAATAGGCCCTCAGATCTTAGCACAACTGATTCCATGATTGAAGTACCATTCAGGCCATAAAACTCAGCATGTAGCCATGCTGCCAAATTTCAACCACCTGCCAAAAGGAAAACAAAGACCTAATCCATCCAATTCCATAGTTCTGTAAAAGTCTCTGAAAGTACTAAGCTTGCTTTTTGGCTTCTGTAGTTCTGCTTCTGACCAAACATTCTTGTTACCTGAAGTATGTCACATTGAACATGTTTTTGTGCTTAAAAGCTCATCCTGAGATGAGTGCGACACTGAATGTAAGACTCAGTGCGACACTGGGACCATGAACACTCTGTGGAGTTTCTGGTCAGCTAATAAAGAGTTTCTACTGGCTTAAACTCATGTCTGAGTCATCTTCTCTGGCGGCTACCCCACAACATATTGTTATATTTTTATTAAATATTAGACACTCAAACAAGTCATATTTGTATCATATACCATAAAATTGACTTGTTAAAAATAAAGCACAAATTTAAACTTCATATCAATGATGAAAATTGCTTTTCTATATATCTTGTACAATATTTGCATGGGGCATACTTATACTGGAATTATTATTTGTGTTTATATGAGTTTCAAGTTTAACTGGGTGTTTTGTATATATTTGCTAAATCTGGAAGTTGTGATACAATAATAAGCTAGTTCTAAATTTAGTCAATTTTTGTTTGTATCATTTGCCTATGAACAATTGTCTTAGGAAATTAAGAACTTTCTAATACTGTTCTATATCATCCAAAGTTTTAAGAATGAATAAGTGATACACTTAAGTTCAGAGAAAATGGCTCTTCAAAGCAAATAACAAAACAACATGATAGACTGTTTAGGAATGCCTGCAGCCTATAGGAAATTAATTAAATTACAAACACAACATGCCTAAAAGGAAAGAGACAACTTGAGTGAAGGGGGGGAAGTAAGCTCATTTTGTGTTGTTGTATGGTTTCAGGGAGTGTTTTGGTTTGAACTCCTTTTAGACTTATAAAATGTGTCTGGGCCTTCATATAGCGATACATTGAGAAAGAGCATATGAAGGCTGGTGAAGGGCAACAGGACCTGAACATTAAGCAAGAAGTAAAGTTTGTGCAGATCAGCATAGATAGGGTTTGTGTGTGAGAATTAATTTTTAAAAACTGAAGAAAAATGGTATTAAAAGAAGAAAAGGTGTTTGTTGCTATGTTTAGCTATTAAGCCCATGTGAGAGTGAATGTTGGCAACTTGAAGGATCTAGTATCCAAAAGAGATAAACCTCTGGGCATTTCTGTCAGGGGGTTTCTAGATTAGATTCACTGAAGTGGAAAAACCACTCTAAGTGTGCTTTGCACTATTCTATAGGCTGAGGTTCTGGATTAAAAATGGGCCGAGTACCCACATTCTTGTCTTTGTTTCTTGAATATTGATGTAACGTGACCAGATGCCTGCTGTTCCCACTGCCGTGCATACCTGACACAATGGCCTGTACTCTCAAACTAGAGCCTAAATGAACCTTCCTTTCTTAATTTTTTTTGGTTATGTATTTTTTATAGCAACAAGTAACTAATACAGCTCTGTCTGTAAGTTAGCATTTAATGCTAACAACTGTGACAGAATTCGTAGCTTCCTTGAATGCCCACAATATTGTTTACAGTAAAAGAGTTTACTGCATTAATCAGGGTTCTTCAGAAAGACAAAGTCAGTAACACATTGACTTATGTGGTTACAGAGGCTGAGAAATTTATACATGAGGCCACTGAGTTGAAAAATCACAGAAGGTTTTGTGAAATTTATATAACAGGCCATGGAGTTGGAAAACCAGGGGCAGGATAGCTGGTGGTGAAAATACCCTGCTGAGGTGATGGTCTACAACCAGAAATGTAAATTCTTTGTGCAAGTTTCAGAGTTCAAAGGCTGGAGAAACTGGAGTTCTGATGTCCAAGGACAGTAAAAGAAATGGGTCCCGGTTCCAAGAAAGAGCAAGAATTTTCTCTGTCTTTCTCTTTTAACTGTGCACTATGCCAACTAGTTAGTGCCACCTTGGCTGAAGGCAGATATTTCCTCTTCTGTCCACTAGATCACAGGAAAATCTGCTGCAGAAACAGCCCCATAGACATGCATATACACAATGCTTTAACATCTCTAGGAGTCTCCTTTCATCCAGTCAAGTTGCTATCTAAAATTAACCATCTCACTCATCAATCAGGGTTTCCTGAGATATTGATAACTGTGTAAATGAATGACCAGATTATACAACAGGGGTTGCTCAAATTGTTCCAGTATTTATGTACAAGTAACAGCCATGAGCTGCTTTGCATTTCATGAGTGGCAGGTTCTCCATTCCACACGATCACTAGTGAGGTATAACATATTTTAGAAACAAATTACCAAGACATACACCATTAAAGATTCTTTCCTCTCACATATCCTAGATGTGTGGTGGTACTGTGTTCACCAAAATATTGTGTACCCTAATAAACTTATCTGGGGGCAGAGAACAGGACAGCCACAATATTAAACATAGAGGATAGGCAGTGGTAGCACATGCCTTTAATCCTAGCATTGCAGAGGCAAAAATCCCTCTGGATCTCTGTGAGTTCAAGGCTACATTGGAAACAGCCAGGCGTGGTGACTCACATCTTAATCCCAGCAAGTGAGCCTTTAATCCCAGAGAGTGATGGCAGAAAGCAGAAAGGTATATAAGGCATGAGGACCAGAAACTAGAAGCTTTTAGCTGGTTAAGGTTTCAGGCTTTGGAGCAGCAGTTCAGCTGAGATTCATTCTGGATGAGGACTCAGAGGCTTCCAAAGTCTGAGGAAACAGGATCAGCTGAGGAACTGGCGAGGTGAGGTGGCTGTGGCTTGTTCTGCTTCTCTGATCTTCCAGCTTCACCCCAATACCTGGCACCAGGTTTGATTTTATTAATAAGAACTTTTAAGATTCCTATTACATAGATGGACCAGAATATTTAAAAATGCTGCTTCGGATACACTCATGTAATATAATGAAATGCCTTGAAGCTCACCAGGCTGTCAGTCTCACAACAGGTAAAATGCTACTAGAAGTTTTCCTTTAACGTCTCACTAGAGTAGTCTCATGTCACTCTATGCCAGGCTCCTTGTATTGTTCCCTTTGCTCTACTATATTATGTAACACTCAATAAGAATCTTAAAGAAAACAATGGCTTTTTTTTTGTTTGTATTTCCCCACCTAGGGAAATGTATCTTGTAAGCATCACTAGTAAATGTGTTGAGGCCCATGGGTGCTAGACTCCAGCTGCTGCAAAAGAGACCACAGGGTTGACATGCACGACACTGTGCTTGATAATGGGAGTCAAGTCTCAAGAATGAGGGCTTTGTGGATTTACATTATTTTACCAACTTCCTACAGTATAGTTTTTCATTAATTTTTTTACTCTCCCATGCCAACTTGATTTCAATTAATTGAGTAAAGGTACATATTTTCCTATTTGTATTTTAATGGGCTACCATTATGTAAGACAAAGACTAGCAGAAAGAGAAATTGTGCACCTGCGTCTTAATTATCCCTCCATTTGGATACTGACTATGTGAATGTAAAGTAGGAAATGTTATAGGCCAATTTTCCTTGAAGAATTTTTAAGTCATTTATATGTTGGACTTGATTTGTCATTTGCAGTGTCATGGAGGAAAAATAATCTTAACTTGGTTCCAAAAATATTTTTTTTGTTTTGATGAATATTTTTTATTATCTTTTAAAGGCAAAGAACGTCAAGGACAAAGTATAGAAGAGATTTGTAGCTTAGGCTGGTACTGACAGCTTTCTTGTTGTCAATAACCCCTTCTAAAGCCTTAGCTACAGTACAATGCTCATAGTACCATCAATAACTTGGGATTTTTTTCGTTCTTTGCTTTCTGACCTTGTGTCTCAGACACCAGCATCAACAAATATTTCTTCTTTGGTGAAGCACAGAGCTTCAATTTATATCAGGCCATGTAGTAAAAGCGGCCAATGTGTAGTCACTCATGAGCCAGAATACACATCTCCAGAAGCCTGTCTCTAACTTGGTCCAAAGTCAAAACTCATTTCTATGTGAGAATCAGTAACTATGGAGACTGTGAACATTATCCTTACTCACATGTAAATACCAAAGCTACAAGATACTGCACAGCTTTCTTGTGAAGGGATTCCAAAAATAAGAGGTCAAGGTGTACCTGCTGATTGGAGAAGGAAGCATGGGAATCCATGTTTTAATCTTTATCCCCAGTAGTCTCTAAGCATAATATGTGCTTATCAATGAGGATTTACACATGAACTTGGTGTTTATTTTAAGCTGGTTCTATGGACTATGACCAAGTCAAATATTATCTCAGCTCTGTTTTTCATCATGTGAAATAAAAACTAGTTTTATGGTGAGATTTATCACCTTCTTGCTAAGAATTAATAATTTATGAGAGCCTCAATAGTTCCTAAATATCCAGTCTCCAGAGGACACTGTGTTAAAGTAAAAGCTTTTATTTTGAAAATCTGTTGCACTAAGTGAAATGGCTGTTCCTAAGGTGGTTTTATTATGTCACTTTAATATATCACATAAATTAGTTTTTCAGACACTTTAACACAAAAAAATAGAGCTATCTTATCACAGAGAGTAGACTTTTAGATGACCCTGAACCCCAAGGACACTTTTAAAAGGAGAATTGATCAAGACCGTGAATATCAGCTCTAGAAGTACACTTTCATTGGTATTTAAAGCTTTGGGGAAAAAGGACACAGGAACGGGCAGTAGACAAATGATGGACTGCTGGGCATGGTGACACATGCCTTTAATCCCAGCACTCAGGGGGCAGAGGAAGGCAGATCTCTGAGAGTTTAAGGCCAACCTGGTCTACAAGAGTGAGTTCTAGGATATCCAGAGCTACATAATCAAAGACCCTCTCTCACAAAAAGGGAGAGAGAAAAAAGCAAAGAAATAAAGAGGAAGAAAGAAAAGAAAGATGGTAATCACACAAAGTAGAAATGATACCATGATAGATGAGGACATCATGGGAATAGGAAGAGGCAGGGTGCTGGGGAGGCTCTCAGGAATCCACAAGGTTGACCCCACCTTGGTCTGCTGGCAGTGGTCCAGAGGGTGCCTATACCGGTCTAATCTGGTGACCAGCCTAGCAAATAACCTAGCTGTCATCACAGAGCATTTGTCCAGTGACTGATGGAGGCAGATACAGAGATCCATGGCCAGGCATCAGGCTGAGCTCTGGGAATCCAACTGATGAGAGCGAGGAGAAATACTACAGGTGAGGGACGTCGAGATCATGATGGGAGGACATGCAGAGATGACCAGCCACACTAGTGGAAGCCCATGAACTGTGCACTGGTGGCTGTGGAGCCCCCATGGGTCTGGACTAAGCCCTCTGGATACAGAAGACAGTTGTTTGGCTCAAACTGTTTGGGGGGGCACCCAGGCAGGGGATCGGGATCTGTCCCTGGTCTATGGACAGGCTTCTGGAATCCAGTGCCTGTGGTGTGACACCTTGCACAGCCTTGGTACAGTGGGAAGGGGCTTGGACCTGCCTAGGCTCAGTGTTCTGGGCTCTGCTGACTCCCCATGGGAGACCTCAATTTGGGGGATGTGGGGATATGGGGTGGCTTGGGAAAGAGGGCTGGGGGGTGGGAGTAGGGAGGAAGGTGGATCTGTGGATAGTATGTGGAGTGAGTAGAAAATTTCTTAATAAAGAAAAATGAAAGAAAAAAAGAAAAGTAAAAATAAATAAATAAATAAATAAATAAAATAAAATAAACAAATATATGTATGCCATGAGAAAAAAAAAAGAAATGCATTCTTAGGTAGAAAGTCAATAAATCATCTACCTTTCTCCTGGTTGAGAAATGCTATCAATGCCTGATCAATGAATCATAACAGATAACAACAAAAGGACAGGACCTTACCAGTTTGAGAACTCGGATGGAGAATGAATCCAAACTCTGTAGGAAATTCATAGTAGTCACACACTCTGTGGTTGGCAAATCACACTAAATTGAGGCGTACATTTGATGACCTTGGTGTCATAAGTCCCCTGACACAGAGAACTTGCATTAAGAAAGAAGAAAGGGATAGCATACCCTACCTGCTGATCTAGAATGTACCCTCTCACTAGACAGGGTATATTATTTGAGGGACATGAAATGTCCCCTTTTGCTTCCTAAGTAGCTTCCAGGTGTTTCTCACTGAAGACTTTTCATCCCCATCATATCTCTCCATCATTTTCTTTAGTCATACTTTCCTCTCCGGTCTCATCAACCTATGTACAAGTTCTCTACCTCCTTTAAATCCAACATCCCTGTCCTCTTCATCTCAGATGGTATCTAGTCTTATTTACAAAAACAAGGTTTGTAAAGAGTGAGAAGAAAATTTTTATGTGCTTTCAACCATTTTTCCCCCATTTGCCTACACTGGTGTCTGTGTTTATTATATCTGAGTTCTTTCCCTGAGACATGAGAAAACTGTTTATCTTTGCACATTGGATCTCAGGTTCTGTGGAGAACTTCCTTAACAATTAATCCTCTACTGCGAAGCTTTTTGTCTGCTGAATCAGCTCATCTTTATATAAATGTTCCAAGAATTTCCCCCATTAAATGCATACACACATGCTCATGCACAGACATGTGTGTGCACATGCCACACCACCTTCCTTTTATGAAACACTTCTTCTCTGCCTACTGTTACATTTCTATGTCCCATTTAAAGAAAATATTTTTAAATACTGTTATCTATTTACAGTTTATTTCTCCATATGCCTCCTTCCATTCTCTCAAAGTGAACTTCAATTAGCCTTTAATTTATCCTTCTCCAATAAAATTAGCTTGCTTAAGGCCATTAATATTATATATTGTTAAAGCCAATGATTCCCACTTCCTGTGTTATTCAAATCCTAATCATTATATACAATGGAAAAGCCTCAAAACATATTATGGTTGGCAAACAGTATGGAAATATGTACATCTTAACATCTAAAATGAGAAGTAAATAATATAGTGATATTTTATTTGTACTGAAATGTGATTTTATTTGTATGTTAATAAAGTTGCCTAGGGGTCAGAGCTATTAGCAAGCCATAGCGAAAGCCAGGGCGGTGGTGGTGCACGCCTTTAATCCCAGCACTTGGTAGGCAGAACTAAGTAGATCTCTGTGTGTTCAAGGATACAGCCAGCATTGGATACAACCTTTAATCTCAATACCAACCATAGAAGACCTGGAGTGACCACAGACAGGAAGTGACGAGACGGTCATGTGGTTGGGTTTACAACCAATGAGAAGGCAGAGCAGGAAGTCTTTATAGGACAAACACACAGGAAGTAGCTCCCCTTTTCGGAGAGGTCTCCTGGCTGAAGAGGCAGCTGAAGCAGGCGGGTAAGACTCTTAGCTCTGACCTCTTGGGCTTTTATCTTTACATTGGCTCTGTGTTTCTTATTTAATAAGACAGTTGGTTACATCTACAAAATAAGTTTATAGTTATCTTGGGAAATTTAAAATTCACCATCATCAGTAAGTAGGAGCTAAAGAAGAAAAAGTAAAAGCAAGAAATGTTATTTACATTTTAAACATCACTAGTTATAAACGTGTTCTCATTGAAATTATATACTGTGAAATGTGCACTGTTTCCAAGTACACAGGGAACATTTACTGAAAATGTATGTGATAGTCAAGTGAAAAAAGCTTATAATAATTCAGAGTGCGCTTCTCATCAAAGAAAAGAAAGCATTAGCAAAAAAAAAAAACATTTCAAAAGAAATTTTCATCTAGAGAATGATTGTAAGAATTAATCAAATAGAAGTTAGAAATGACTTCACACAAATATCTATGAAGAAATATAAATCAAATGTATACATGCATCTAAATAGTGGTTTTGAAAGACATATGATCACTGTATAATTAGGAAAGAATAAAGTCCAAAAAAAACCTCAAAGATCTAGATGGCTATTTCAAGAATTTAGAAAAATAAAAGGTAGGGGCCTGGAGAGTTGTCTCAGTGGTGAAGAGCACTGGCTTCTCTTTCAGGGATATGGGTTCAATTCCCAGCACCTACATGGTGTCTCGCAACTATCTGTAACTCTCGTTGTAAGGGATCCAGTGTCCTCTCCTGGCCTCCTTGGGCACCAGGCATGTACGTGGTACACAGACCTTCATACAGGGAAATAGTCATATGCATAAGATCAATAAATACTAAAAAAAAAGAAAGAAAAGAAAGTTAATCTACAGTGTAGACATAATAAAACCAGAAACCAGTGAGGCAAATGTGCTTTGTGTACACAGCCATAAAGAATGAAGTTAAGTCATTTGTAGGAAAATGGATGCATTAAGAGATTATAATAGTAACCCAAGTCTTAGAAAGATAAGAATCACATGTTTTCTTTCATGGGTGTCTTAGGTTTCATTCACTTAGATACATAAAACCACATTCCTGCGCGCGCACACACACACACACACACACACACACACACCAGGAGGATGAGAAAGAAGAAGCCAACCTGTCTAGAGGACCAAAGAAGACTCATGGGAGAGGGAGAGCGGAGTATAAGGAGAGCCGTGGATATGGGTGGGAATATGCTTGGAGAACACTTGATTCACCAATTACGCTTTCCACTATTAGTTTTTATTGTGATTGCCAAGTTTTTTTTAGGTCAGGTGACTTAATCAAGTTGGCACTCACTGACACATCCATTTCTGCCATCCATTTTCCGTCTGCTTTAATGAAACAACTGGGAAAACTGTGGAATTGCCTTCAATTTAAAAGCCTTTAGCTAACGCCAGAGACATTACTGAGGCTCAGAGTTCTCCAGCTATGTTTGTACTGAAATAAAAATCTGATTGCAGTTGCTGTTGATAAGAAATGGAGGTTTTTATATCCTTGGAAAATCTGTCAAGAGGATTTTCCAAGTCAATACTTCTAGTAAGCCTGCTTCCTCTTATCCAAGAAATAAATGATGGCTCTCTACTGTGTCCTTTTCCACTACCAGATAAATACTGGATTAATCCAAGCATATAAACAACATGGGTGCAATTTGTGAGAAAAACCATTAATGTCTTTTGTGTGTCCACCAGGTTGATCTCAACCCTCGGTGGAATCTTTGCCCTGGAGGAGATGGAAATGGGTGGTGGGGGGGGGGTGGCCCGGGGGGGCCGGGGGGGTGCCGGGAGGGCGGGGGGTGGGGTGGGGAACGGGGGGATGTGGGTGGGGGGAGGCGGGCGGGACGGGAGGAGGGAGAACGGGGGGAATCTATGGCTGATAGGTAAAGTTGAATTGTATATTAAAATAAAAAAAAAAAGAAACATGTGATCTGCAGCGCTCTTCATAGTAAAGCATACAAGATGTTTGAATCAAAGACCACTGACTAAGCATTCCAATTTAGATATCAACATTTTTTTTCATTTTTCTTTATTAAGAAATTTTCTACTCACTCCACATACTATCCACAGATCCACCCTCCTCCCTACTCCCACCCCCAGCCCTCTTTCCCAAGCCACCCCACATCCCCACATCCCCCAAATTGAAGTCTCCCATGGGGAGTCAGCAGAGCCCAGAACACTGAGCCTAGGCAAGTCCAAGCCCCTTCCCACTGCACCAAGGCTGTGCAAGGTGTCACACCACAGGCACTGGATTCCAGAAGCCTGCCCATAGACCAGGGACAGATCCCGATCCCCTGCCTGGGTGCCCCCCAAACAGTTTGAGCCAAACAACTGTCTTCCGTATCCAGAGTCAGACACGGAAGTCCAGACCCATGGGGGCTCCACAGCCACCAGTGCACAGTTCATGGGCTTCCACTAGTGTGGCTGGTCATCTCTGCATGTCCTCCCATCATGATCTCGACGTCCCTCGCCCGCAGTATTTCTCCTCTCTCTCATCAGTTGGATTCCTGGGAACTCAGCCTGATGCCTGGCCATGGATCTCTGTATCTGCCTCCATCAGTCACTAGACAAAGGCTCTATGATGACAGCTAAGTTATTTGCTAGGCTGGTCACCAGAGTAGACTGGTCCAGGCACCCTCTGGACCACTGCCAGCAGACCAAGGTGGGGTCAACCTTGTGGATTCCTGAGAGCCTCCCCAGCACCCTGCCTCTTCCTATTCCCATGATTTCCCAGTCTCCCTCATGAATATTGATGCAAAAATACTCAATAAAATACTGGCTAACCAAATCCAGGAACACATCAAAAAAGTTATCCACCATGACCAAGTAGGCTTCATCCCAGGGATGCAAGGATGGTTCAACATACGAAAATCTGTCAATGTAATACACCATATAAACAAACTGAAAGAAAAAAACCACATGATCATCTCATTGGATGCTGAAAAAGCCCTTGACAAAATCCAACACCCCTTCATGATAAAGGTTCTAGAGAGATCAGGAATACAAGGAACATACCTAAACATAATAAAGGCAACTTACAGCAAGCCAACAGCCAATATCATATTAAATGGAGAGAAACTCAAAATGATTCCACTAAAATCAGTAACAAGACAAGGCTGTCCACTCTCCCCATACTTATTCAATATAGTACTTGAAGTTCTAGCTAGAACAATAAGACAACAAAAGGAGATCAAGGGGATACAAATTGGAAAGGAAGAAGTCAAACTTTCATTATTTGCTGACGATATGATAGTATACATAAGTGACCCCAAAAATTCTACCAGGGAACTCCTACAGCTGATAAACTCCTTCAGTAAGGTGGTAGGATACAAGATTAACTCAAAAAAAAATGTCAGTAGCCCTCCTAAATACAAATGAATTAGATACCAACATTTTATTACTTCATCTATAAAATCAAACAACATGTAGTTGTTAAAGGTTGTGGAAAATTAAAATTTTCATTTCAAGAATAGACTACTCCTGGAAGAAAGACATCAACAATCTTGCCCATCTCTGAACCCTGTGAGCTATAATAGTAACGTATGACCAATGCAGAAATAATGAAATAGATATTATGGGGGCAACCAACATCTTTACGATTGCATTTAAGGTCCGTTCCATAGCTAGAACACTTGTCCCTGGTACTGCAGACAGTCTTTGCCAGACAGGAGAGAACCATTGAACACATGACCTCATAGCAGTCTTGACAGCTTGGACAATACCTGCATGAGATCAAATCAACTAAAACTAGCCTGGATGAGTGTCTCATGACATTCCACACTCTAACTGAGGAGCTATTTGGCAATTGATCCATGCTAAAAGAAGAAGGATTTAAAAGGTTTATAGATTAGAAATAACTGAGTATTGAAACTAGCACTCAAGTTTTAAAGGATACTTCGAGTAATTTTAAGATGAACTTGCAATTTCACCTTTGTTTAAACTAATACTTGCTCAGAAGCTATAAAATGCTACATATAAAATTTAGTGTGTCCCAAATCCTCCTCTATAAGGCTTCACAGACTAGAGAGGAAGGCATATGTGCAAAAATAAAATAAATAACTTTAGTATTTTATGAAGGTTGGCAGTGGAATGAGATCAAAGAGTAAAGTCAACTTTTGCAGAAGAAAAAAAAAAAAAACTCAGGGAAGTTTGTCCAGAGGGAATGAAAATCCATTTGAGCCTTAAAGATTAAATAAAGTTCAACAAATGAATAAATGAAGAATAAGTGAGAGTGAGAGCAGCAATAACCCAAAGCATGTGGATACAGGAAGGTAGAAAGAACCATCCTGTTGTCCTGGCTGAGGCACAGGAAACCAGCGACAAGAGCAAGAAATTTCACTCAGAGCTCTCTTGACAGATTAAAACTTGAAAAAAGAGCATGCTGCTACAAATTCAGCACAGTCTAGTCTTTTGAATATTGACTGAATTAATAAATCAACATATATATATATATATATTTCATCTTATATGGTGGGCAGAATAATGACTAACAATATCTACAAAAGAATCCCTAGAACATTTTCTGACGGAAATTACACTCTGGATGTGACTAATAATCTTGAGCCAGTGGGTACCAATTTGAGTTACCTAGTTTTCGCTAATGTAATTGCAGAGATCCTTATGAATGAAAGAAGAATTTAAAAGACACAGTGTTGGAATGAAGCAGCATGAAATGGGACTTCTAAGGCTGCTACATTAAAAGATGGAGGATGGAGCCAGCACCCGTGGAATTCAGGAGGCCTACAGAAGCAGGGAAGCCACCACAGGAGATTTTTGGGAGTCATTTTAGACCCCTGGGACCATGAAATAGCAAATCTAGTTTCTTTTATGACACTAAGCCTCTGAAAATTTGTTTCAGCTGTAGTGGAAAATGAATATACTCCACTACAGAGCAAGCTGCAGAGGAAAATGAATCGTGATGGTGAAAAAAAGTGAGAATAATTGGCAGATGCATGCAATGCTGCTTTTTGCAAACATCTAAAGAAATCTTCAAGTAGCTTACATGTTGGACCAGCTTAGTCTTCTCCCAATTTGTCTTATATATTACGCCTCCCAGAACCACTCTAACCTTCACATTTGAAAGTCAAGTTTCCTGGGATTCTCCTGACTGCAGTACTGGAAATAAAAACAAAACAAAGACTGAAAATCTTGTGTGAACGTTTTCTTCATTGGTTGATGGTAAGTCTCCCAGGGCCTGCTAGCATTCTGCAATCACAACAGCAAGTTGAAATGAAGTATGAAATAACACCGAGAGGCTGGCCAGCTGTGTTCACTTGGGCAGGAAGGGGAAGAAATTGAACCATTGCTTGCCATGAATCCAAATGTAAACACTGCCATGAAAAGGCAGCTGTTGCCTGATATTGAAATGGGCACATTGAAGTAAGCACATTCTAATATAAGATAATGTATGACCTGCAAACACTACCTGTTTTACAATGGAACTCAGTGTCTAATTCTAATTAGACTAGACAAAGATTATATTAATTCATGCTGTGAGTAAGTAAACTTAAAATCCTTTGCCTTTCTCACATTTTTGAAGACAAGAAAGAGGAGCAGAATAGTTATTTAACCAGAAATCAGCATGGAGCTGCTTTTCTGTGGTAGACACTGACAACTCATTCCTAGGATTCAGAAAACCCCAATGTGTAGTTTTCTGTGTAGTTGAGAGCAACATTATATAATCCTAACTCTATCTGGAATGCCAGATTAGACTTTTCCATTGGAATTATTTTTTATCCAGGGACACACAATCTGAGTTGACCTTCTTATTTCACTAAGCACTGATCACCAGTTAATTTGATGTGTCTACTTCATTGCACTTAAGAGATTTTCAGATAACTGGTAAAGCATCCTTTCTTGGTATGTCTATGAGGGTTTGGAGAAAGACACTGTCATTTTTTTTAATTAATTGAATTTTCATTTATTTTACATCCTGACTGCAGTTTCCTCTCTTCCTCTCCCTTCTTCCCACATCCACTATGCCTCCACCCTCCACTCCTCTGGCATTTTAATCACTGGTTGAGTTTGATGACTCACATTGGTTATCAAGTTAATGAAGTCTAGAGTCACCTAGGAGACAAGTTTCTGGACATGCCTGTGAGAGATTCTCTGGATTTAGTTAATGGAGGTGGGAAGACCCACCTTAACTGTGGAAGGGCAACACCATTCCAAGGGCTAGAATTCTGGAATAAGTAAAAGGGAAAAGGCTAAGCTTCACCTCTCTATATGGATGCAATGTGACAGACAGGTTCCTTCTACCATGACTTTCCCATGCTGGATCACTATATCCTCAAACTGTCAGCCAAAACAAACTGTTCTTTCCTTAAACTATTTTTTCTTGGGTATTTTGGCATAGCAAAGAGAAAAGTGATAGATACAATAGGGATAAGGCAGATCTGTCCTCACTCGATGGGAGGCACCATCCCATCAGCAGAGGCAAAAGACAAGGCAAAGGAACAGTATGTTTGTCTTCTTGACCTTTCGGATCTGGAGTACCTTGTGTTGCCTTCTCATATTAAGATCAATCCACCTACGTCTATTTAATGGGTAATAGGGATTTATTAAAATATAAAATGAGGAAATACCACTGCATTCTCTGAATTGGACCTCTGAGTTCTTTAGTCTCTTGAATTTAGGACTTACATTAAACCCTCTTTCTCCCTAGGTCTCAAGCTATTAGCCTATCACTGACAGTAACTCTATCATTCCCCCCGCTATTCCAAAGGGCTTCAATTATACAATATTATTGGCTTTTCCAGTTGTTCATCTTATAGATGGCCTGCCTTGGGATTCCCTGGTCCCTGTGTCACAAGAGCCAATTATCCTAATAAATCTCTTGTCATATATGTCTACACACTTTATTTGTTGCATTCTCTAAAGGCATATTTGGACAGCAAGGATAGCAAGTGTCAGGGCAAATCTGTCTAAAATGACAACATGATTGCTCTTTGAAAAAGTTTATACATAGTATCTTTTACAGAGGTTTACAAAATGCTATGTAATGGATTCCCCAGAGGTCTCACCATTGGGCCTGACATGACCTTGACACCTTAAAAAGAATTTACTATAAATTATAGTCTCCTGACTTCCTTTTTCCCAACTTTTATAATTGCTGACTTAGGATTTGTTTTTTTTAAAAATGCCTTATTTCTGGGTTCCTAAGCTTGGCAGATTCAAGTATTATTAGACCTTTAGGTCTAATAATAATAATAATAATAATAATAATAATAATAATAATAACAATAATAATAAAAATAAAATAATGATAATAAATTATTACTATTAAATAAACATTAAATAATTATTATTGAAGACATAACAATAATAGTAACAACAACAATATAAAGAGACTCAGCCAAGGAATGAGATAAAGTAAATGGAAGCTGATTGACATGAAAGAGGGTTCGAGAGCCAAGTACAGTGGTAGTCTTTTTTGTTTGTTTGTTTGTTTGTTTGTTTTTTCGAGACAGGGTTTCTCTGTGTAGCTTTGCGCCTGTCCTGGAACTCGCTTTGGAGACCAGGCTGGCCTCAAACTCACAGAGATCCGCCTGCCTCTGCCTCCCGAGTGCTGGGATTAAAGACGTGCGCCACCAATGCCCAGCAGTGGTAGTCTTATAAGATAGGGAACTCATCCAAATGGCTTGTACTCTGTAACATCTGGCAGGAGAGAAATCTTGCTAAGGCCTTGACTGTCACTATCCAGAGTGATCCACTTCTAACTGTATTAGTTACGGTAGTACTTCAGTGAGAAAGCACCATGACCAAAAGCAACTTGGAGAGGTTTATTTGGCTTGTATTTCCACATCACAGTCTGTTATTAAAGGAAAGCAGGGCAGGAAGCAGGATGCAGGAACTGAAGGAGAGACTATGGAGAAGTGCTGCTTGCTGGCTTGCTCCCTGTAGCTTGTTCAGTCTGCTTTCTTACGCACCTGCCCAGGGGGCACACTGCCAACAGTGGACTGGGCCCTCCTACATCAGTCATTAATCAAGGAAATGATTACAGGCTTGTAATCACAGGCTTGTCCACAGCCAGTCTGGTGGAGATATTTTCTCAGCTGGGGTTCCCTCTTCCTGAATGACTCTAGCTTGTGTCAAGTTGACAAAAACAAACAACAAACAAACAAACAAACATTAATAACAACAAAATCTCACCAAGACACTGACTGTTAAGATACCTGTGTTAAATTAAATCACTGAATTTGAGTAGTTAGGAAACTAATACACCTCAAAAGTACCAAATTACAGTGTTCTTTGTGTCTACAAACCGATACTAGTCAGTATGCCCCAGCTCATCACAGCTGTGTCTATTTTCTAAGTGCTGAAAAGTCTTACTACGAACACAAGGAAGAGTCGAGTTTTCCCCCTACAGATATAGACCTTCCACACTGAGTTCACCATGCTGGAAAACCTGGTCAATGACCTCTCCATCCTGAACCCCCAGGCTGACACCAGGGGCTCTTGACTCAGCTACATGGGAACACACTTTGTAAGCATGTTTTACCTGGAAGAGATTTCAAAAACGCAGGTGCCAGTTTTCATCTCAACCTAATTAAATTCTCATGCCTGGGTAGATCCCAAGCATAGTTATTAGGTAGGTGCTCCTGGTTTGCCCTGACATGCCTAGGTCTTCCTAGGAGAGTTCAGGAAGTAACCATGCTGGCAATCCACTAGGCTAAACACCCCTTCATGACTTGTTAAGAAGTAATTGTAAATCAAAATAGATCAAAAAATAGTGAGCTTTGTCTCACCCTACAGCCTACTGTCTCAATCCATTTTGCCCTTATCCTTTGCAGTTAACTTACTCTAACACTTAGTAGTAAAAATCTGCTAAATGAAGTGTGATATTTGAAAGTAGAATGGACCCTGTCACAGAGAAAGGTCATGAGTAGAAAATTGTTTAAATCAGAATGGTTCCAAACTTTGATATAGATGTGTCAATAAAGTTGATGAATCATAATTACATAGAGATCACAAGGAGATCCAGGTCAAAGCTATACAAGAAGCTTTTGTGATATCTTGATCATCTTTATTTCTGTAAAACCAAGTTTGTACTGAAATCGAAGATGCAATTAAAAACAAAGCCTGAATTAAATGGTCCCGAGTAAGGGATGCATCAGTGCTTGTGCACTGACATGGTTTAAGGAGATGAATAAGTCAGGGCATGTCTGATGCTAATCACTCATCAAATAACTATGATTTCTTATTAGCATAGACAGCTCTAGATGCTAAATTAAAAAATAGTTCACATTTGTTTATTTTAGTTGGAGCTTCATAAACTGCTTTATCCAAAGGCACGTAATGCTGTTTTTGTCCACCTATCTGCTGAGAATCCTTTGGAGAAAAGCATACACACTCAAGCATGGCATGGGACTGAGGGGGGTGGTCCCAGTGGCCCAGACTGACAAATCAACTACCACCCAGACCCACATCCAGGGCTTTGAGTTAGGACACCTTAACATCTACTCCATCTATGACCTGTGGGAACAAGCGAAAAGACTGGCCCTGCAGAACCATAGCCACAGGATCTCCATGACTTGTAGCAACAGCAGGATATCCAAGAGGAGATTCAGTGAGGGTCCAGTATTGATGGTGTACCAGAAGCCAGAGGCCTTGAACCTGACCAACATCCTGAAACTGCAGGCTGACACCAGGGGCTCTTGACTCAGCTACATGGGAACACACTTTGTAGGCTTGCTTACAATACAATGAACAGTTTCAAGCAAAAGTGAGCGGACAAAGGTGTATACTACACAACACACCAAAGCTCTCAATGCCACTCAGATGAATGAAAAGGTGTTGGAGAGTTGGGAAAGATGAAGGAGCAAAGTGGTCTTTTTTTGTTTGCTTTTTTTTGTTGTTTTGAATTAATGTTTTTTTTTAAAAGTTTCTTTTAGGGGACTGTAGATGTAACCAACCGTCTTATTAAATAAGAAACACAGAGCCAATGTAAAGATAAAAGCCCAAGAGGTCAGAGCTAAGAGCCTTACCCGCCTGCTTCAGCTAGCCTCTTCAGCCAGGAGACCTCTCCGAAAAGGAGCTAATTCCTGTCTGTTTGTCTTTAAATACACTCTCTGTTCTGCCTTCTCATTGGTTGTAAACCCAACCACATGACTGCCTCATCACTGCCTGTCTGTACAGACCTCCAGACACACATTGGAGCGTGTGTCTCCAATGCGGTTGTATCCTTGAACACACAGAGATCTACCTAGCTCTGCTTACCAAGTGCTGGGATTAAAGGCGTGCGCCTCCTCCAGCAAATCCCACTGGCGTGCACCACCACAACCGGCTTTCGATATGGCTTGCTAATAGTTCTGACCCCTAGGCAACTTTATTTATTAACATACAAATAAAATCACATTTCAGTACAAATAAAATACCACTATAGGGGACATACTATGGGGGTGAGGGACAGATATGGAGGGACTGGGAAATGAGCGGAATTGGGGTGCATAATGTGAAATTTCCAAAGAATCAATTAATAAAATTAGGTTGAAATTAACAAAAAAAGAGCCATGTTTGGTTTGGAAAAAGAGGTCTGTCAGTAACTGCCCTGGAAATGCAACAGCAGTGTAACTAACTGCTATAAATAACTGCACAATGGGTATTTGATAAATGTGAATAGAGACCATGGGACAACGACCAAGAAGGACCTGGGCTTACTCTGAATCTTACATCAATATTATGACTCAATTGCATGGTCTTTGAATCCTGTGGGAAGGGGTTATTTAAGTTATTTAGAGACATAGCTGGCCTCTGAAGCTGTTCTTATTTCTCCTAATATCAACTCCATGTATATGCTATAGAAAGTTCTTTTTATCAGAAACAAAGCCACTTCCTGAACTCTCTCACACCAGTGTGAGAGAGTTTCCTACTCCTGGAAACAAAGTAAGTAACTGCTTTTATATTTTTCTTCTTTTATTGATTGATTTTGTGATTTGAAATCTGATTACTGGCTTCTCTGACTCCCTCTTACTCCCTCCCCAACCCTATTAATGCACCGTTCTCATCCCTCCCAGTAACTTTCTCAGGGTCATGACTTTCAATTTGGTTCTGTGACTCATTTAATCCAGCAGGGGTTATCTGTGTGACCATTGGATTGGAAACATCCAATGGGGACTGATGGGTCATTGGTGGGTCCAGAGCCAAAGACAATGATTTCCCTGTTCCTTGAAATGATCAGGAGCCGATAGTGCAGTAGTGCAGGATAGGTACAAAAATGATTCATGTGTTGTTTACTTTCATGTTTCAAAAAACATTGCATTGCTGCTGTATTCCTTGAGTTGACTTAGATAACCTCTGTTTCTGCATATCATTTCCCTCTTGATTTACTCATCTATTTCTTCCCCTTTCTCCAACATAGTAACACATAATTATTTACTGAATCAATATTTGGTATTTGCATTATTGTACCATGCAGACACATTCAGAAGCAAGACACTAATTCCAAATGTATTTGCCTTTCTAAATTGTTTCTGTAGTGGTAACAGTTGACAGTTTTAGTTACATATCTTTGTATGTGTATATGTTTTGTGTACATATTTGTATTATATATGTATATATACATAATACACATGTATATGAAGAATATATATGTTGCAAATTCAGCAGCTCAATCCTAAAACCTATTTTACAGTGGTTGAATCCCATAACCAAACAAATAAGGTAAATATTATGTTCCTCTCCTTGTGGAGACAAGCCCCTCCTCTCCCAAGATCATCCTTGTCATGTGTATTTGCTTTCTCATGTTTACTATGCAGCATGCATGAACACATGTCATCCTGAGAATGCTCTTGGCCTTCTGCCTTCTACCTGTGTTATATCTTTGTGTCTTCCCTTCTCTTTGTTTATCTCTGTCTTTGATGTATTCTTCAACCATTTTCTAAAAAAGATGGATATTCTGAATATTTTTATCATACCTTCAGATGGTGTTGATCATTTGGATTGACACAGGCTTCTAAGTTATAAATGTTTTTTTGTTTTTTGCATTTTAAGACTTTGCCTTCTCACTTTTTGTTCGCATTACTGTTAGAAGTCTGATGCCCCCAGATCCAGAATTTTATGAACTTAATGATTTTTCTTCCCCATCTCCCTCAAGTACTTCTTTGGAATTTGAAACTGGCTCTTACCAGTTAATGCTAGACATATAATGGGAAATTAATCATTGAATCATCTTTTAAAAATATACACATGCACAAATGTCCAGAGCTCTTCAACACTGCTCCAAAATTCTAATGTCATCACCTGGGTGGTTTGGGGACATTGTTTTTTCAACACCCTGGAAAATTCCCTTGAACAGCCAGAGTTGAGGTGTAATTCTCTAAATCATTTGGTTTTCAAATCTCGTTGTGCACACGAATTGACTGGTATCTGACTGAAATCTACTTTGACTCAGGAGATATGGGGAGGAGCCTGAGAGCCCTAATAAATGGTCTGGTAACTCTGATGGTGCTGATTTGCTGACTGGGGACCCACCCAGAGGGGGACTGTGCTCCTGAAGACAGACATACCTTGGCTCCAGAACTTCATGAATCACTGCCTGGTTCTTATTTTTTATCTCTTTATGAGGTGTGTGTGTGTGTGTGTGTGTGTGTGTGTGTGTGTGTGTGTGTGTG
>CABHPR010116752.1:23763-41851 GCA_902168415.1 Peromyscus melanophrys
TGGCTATTCTGTCTCTGACCCCAGATAAGTTTATTAAGGTACACAATATTTTGGGGAACACAATACCCCCACAATGCATACATGCTCACTTGCTTGTTTGTGCTCAGCCTTATTTCCACATTCTTATGGAGCTCAAGACCCTCTGCCTAGAGAGTGGTGACACCCACAGTGGGCTGGATCTTCCCACATGATTAACTTGATTAAGACAACTCATCTGCAGAAATGCACATAAGCCAAGTCAGTGAGGATAATCTATCATTGAGATTCACTTTCCAAGTAATTATAGGTTATGTCAAGTTGATAATTAAAGCTAACCATCACAGAACTAACATTTATTGAGTAGTCACTATGTATCAGTGATGATACAGGCATTTTCATTTCAGCACATCAGAAGTTCTAAGTCAATTTGTCAAAGTTTCATTGGTAGCTAAGTGGGAGAGTTTGGATACAACCCCAAATGTGATTTTGTGGCTTGTGATGTTTCTACTACCTAGATTCTGTAGGTAAAAGTTTAACTGTAATTTTAGGCCTAGTACCACTTTTAATTAGTTTTCTCCTATATATAATGCATCTAATAGTGAATCCTACCATATAGGCCAATTATGATTATTGTGCAATATAATGAGTTTGGACTAATTATCACATCAATATGAGCTTAGTGAGAAAAATCATTAACCCAGAAATATAATGGAAAGAAACTTAGAGCAAAGTATGAGCAGGCTAAATCAGTGTAAGATGTCACACCAAAATTTTATGATCAATATAAAATTGATCAGATCATATAAAGATCCTGTAGAAGGAAAACCCCTCTATGGCTTGTAAGAAAATCTAGTATATTCTCAATATATATGTGAGAGAATTTGTCACATATTGGAATTAACAGGAAATACCACCCATGAGAGATAAAGCATAGACATGACACTATGAAAGCATCCCCTGCTTCCCATCCTTTAGTTTATGCTATATTTGAAGCTAGTGTGTCCTTGATGCAATAGGACATGTCTTATCTTATCTAAAATATTTGCTGGTTATAACCACTCTTAAACCCCTGTGTTTAGTTGACATGTACACTTGCCTACCTGCTTCAATTCACTTAGCTTAAATGAGTAGATAGATTACATATAGGATCAATATCCTTAACTCTACCCACAGACTTTATTAGCTATAACTACATTAGCACACTGAGCCACCTGAGATACAACATTTCTAATTGTTTTAATGTGATTTACTTGCATTTCTGTTTTCCACCAATAAACCACAGAAGAATACACTATGCATAGACTATTTTAAAGCTGGGCCTTAGTGCATTGACCATTCTGAAAAGTATCCATTGAATAAATGGATATGTATGAATGATTGCAGGAACTATACATTATATGCCTGTAAATAGATAATTAAACTTGAACTCCTCTTTGAGAATCAAACAATTAAATCAATACAAAACAATACCAGATTAACCTGAGTAAAAACAATGTTTCCTTATGACAAGGGGAAGTATAAGGACATTCTTCAATCTTAATTAAAAGGAAAATAAATTTAACTATGTGTTTTAACACACACATTGCTCTATGCAACAGTGTGTGTATTTATCCATAGCATGCATTTTATTCATCTAGGTTTTACTTATCCATATGGCTGTGTGAGTCTTGCCTGTATTAAACACATCAATGTGCCAGTGCCAATTATAAACAGAAGTTTACTTAGACTTAATGAAACTGATGGAAAACTTGAAAAAGAAAGTTTCCCCCACTTTTCCAGTTAAGCATTTTATAATTTTTTTATTTTGCTTTGAGATTGTTCATTTGGGGTTAGTCACTTTGAGAATTTAAAGAATTTTGATTCAGTTTTACAAAGGGAAAGTCAGTTTTCAACAGGGATGGAACCCCTGGTAGGTTGCTCACGTCCCAGTGGATGGCCTCACACATGCATGCAAATACAGGCAGCATTAACTGCAAAAAAGGTTACCTCAAGTTGGGAGTGGCATGTGGTGATAGGGCTCTAGGAAGAGATGGGGGTAGTGTTTGAATATGTATAGAATTCTCAAAGACTAAATTAAAACATATTTTAAAAAGAGGCTGATATTTAAAAGCAACATCTGCAACTTAAATCCCTTTAGATTTTATAGACTGTGTGTTATGAAAGTTAGCTGGCCATTGCTATGTCATCTCTTGGACATTGATGGATAGTCAGCATATTTTAATAACCTCATTTGAGATGAATTGATAATACTATCACACCTTTGTGGTACTTCCTATCTCACTGTGATTTGTAACTATGGGGGAATTAACATATATAAAAGGCTACTGACTGGCGCTATCTTTTTATATCTAGTTGTTAAATAATTTATGATGGCAGTTTGGATTTCAAGTTTATTTCAAATATAGTTTTGCCCCTTGCCTGTGCGAACATTATCAAGCTATACAACTTTATTAAGCCTTAGTTCTGGGTCAATAAATTACCATACTGAATCAAGAAGACAGTGCTTACTATTAGGTGCTGTAAGGTACCTAAGGAAATAAGCTTGATTGCAAACACATCTATTTTTTTTTTTTTTTGGTTTTTCGAGACAGGGTTTCTCTGTGTAGCTTTGCGCCTTTCCTGGAGCTCACTTGGTAGCCCAGGCTGGCCTTGAATTCACAGAGATCCGCCTGCCTCTGCCTCCCGAGTGCTGGGATTAAAGGCGTGCGCCACCACCGCCTGGCCCTATTTTTTTTATTGACATTTATTATCACAACTGTTTGGATGTGACATGAGGTTGGTAACAGAGGAGAGATAAACGCTGATGAAATGATCACAACTTTTTTTTTTTAATTATATTGCCATTTGAAGAGAAATATACAAAAGGGAAAGTTCCCTGGAATCACAGCTTGCCTTTGCCAGCAAATGTTCTGTTTTATGGTACCGCTTAAGCACTCTTGCTCATCACTGTTCTCCCAGTACAAGGAAAATATAATGTGTGACAAATGAAGCCTCACTTTTTTCCAACACTGTACTCTGCCAGTGGTACGCCCACAAACCATATGCCCAAGAGCATACTCTCTTCTACATTCTGTACCTAAATCCTCCCTCTGGGGAAATCCTCTTATTTCTAGTGCTGAAGTGTGCAAAGAAATTATGCTATTGTTCATCAGCTATCATTTAACAGACTAGCAGAGGAGAATGCATTCATACCCAGTCTCATTCGATTTTGCACTGATAAGGTAGGAAGATAACCCTTTCTGTTTTGTGTCTTAGTTCACTTAATACCTTTCACAAAACAGCACCGTATATACAGATGATTGACTTAAAGTCCAAGCTTGAAGTAAGTGTATGTAAGGTGAGAGAGTCATATGTCATAAAGGCGTATTTAGAGAAAAGAAGAAATGACAGCTATCAATCATAAGCAAGAGTCCCTTTTATAAAGCTGGCTTACTCATCAATCAGTTGCTCGGATTCTGCTTTAGTCTCCTCAGTCCCTCTGACCCCCTTACAGTTTGTAGAAAACAGTGGAAATCCTTATCCTATAGGGCCTCCTCAGTCTCCTATCTTTCTGTCTAGAGCACTCTCCCCTCAGTATCTGTAGGAGCACTACTGCTTCTCCATCAATGTTTAGTTCAAATTTTTATGAATCTCTAAAATCAAAATACATGACCCACCAAAATCTAGAGATCCTACTGTACCCTTAGTCACTAGGTTAATGGGCTTTGGGGCTTTACCATACTGCATCTTCTCTTCCATTTATGTGGATAAATAGCATATATCTGTTGATATATGCATACATTTATATATTTATACTGTACAAATACCTATATATGCATACAATATGAAATAAATCTGCACTATTCATAGTATTCCTAAATACTGTCTTTAAATGAATTCTAATTTATTTCTCTCATAGCTGAAACCATTTAAGGAGAAAGTTGTAAAATTGCCTTATATTTTGGCTTCTGTTTTTCACATAATTAGAGTGGCTTGTTTTGTCAGAGAGTATATTGCTTCTAAAAAACATACAAATTGCATTTTGTAAACAGATTTTATTTTCAAGTGTAAATTTTCAATAATTTAAAATAAAATCAATTGCAAGTAAAATTTTTGGATGTCTAGTACTAAATGATACATACATTTTTTTTTAATATGGAGAAAAAAAATGTCATGGGGCTATGTCCTTCCAGGCTGGCCATTGTTGTAGCTCATAGAGCTCACAGTGGGGTAAAGCTGAGGATACTTTTCTCCTCTGGTAGCATGCAGAGCACCTTCCAGACTATGAGAGCTAGCTAGTGGGGGCCAGCACCAGGGTGATATCTTCATGTTCTATGACTCAAGCATGTGGTGTCTTTAGCAGCAGCAAACTCGACACACAACTAAGATGAAATATCCAGGATAAGCTCCAGAAGATGGGGACTGGAGGTGGCTGATGCTGTGCCTTTCATCTTTTTACCTATAGCTGAAAGTGAATAAAATAGATTTGCTATTATATTAGGATAATGCTCCCATAAAAATATAATAGCATCGTTGTGAAGAAACTGTACTCATCTACCCTTTGATTTTCATATTGGTCATGCAATTGATGCTTTTGATAATGGATTGTTAGTAGACATGACATGTACTGCTTGCTCTCTTAATATTCTAGCTCTTGCCATGAGAACGACATGCCATGTTTATCCTTTGCCCCAAGAGAGATAACAGACACATTGAGCTGTCCCATATAACTCCAAGCATAGTTTGAGTCCAACCTAGACTGGCCATCTTTCAGATGACACACAGATGTCACAGTGAGAAATTGTGTCTAATAGCATTTTCGGGTCATCTGCTAAAGGGGCTGACTATTATAATGGTCCAAAACTGCAATAGCTAAATTGTCCAGCAGAAAGTACTTATGATCTGTGCTGTGAAAGATGATATAAGTCTCTGTTTCCAGATAGTTTGCTCTGTATTATTAATTAATGTTGCATAGCAACATCATTCATTTGAGAGGACATCCACTGGGTATATTCATTGTTTCAGGATTCCTGTTACTTGTTGGGACACAGAGAAGAACAAGACCTCATTATTGGCCTTGGGGAGCTTGTATATAATTGAAAGAGGTAGACCAATATCACAGCAATGGAAAACAACACGACAAATCATTATCTTACGCACTGTAACAAGGCACCATGCTCATTTGACAAACAGTCAAACTACTCTGTGGCTAAGCTGGGACTATGACTCCCACAGAGAGTTCTGGCCTCAGGTTAACACAAAGCTTAATGGAGTTGTATTTATGGAATTCAGATCTCTGGAAGACCCCATTTCTTCAGAGCACATCTGAAATACAAAGAAGAACTTCTTTCAAAACTTCTGAACAAGCATAATAGATACTATAACTTCTAGGTGCCAAACTTCACTTATAAGATTTACTCTGAGACTTGCTAGCCAGCCAGAGAGCACTTGAAAGTTTCACGGCACGTCTTAGAGTGGTTAGTGAACATGCTTTCAGACAACAGCATGGCTTACATGTAGACATAAAATGGAGATAAGTGTGGTCCTAGAGATCCATAGAGATTGTGTCATTTCAAAGAAAAGGCCAAGTCTATGACAGATAGGGCCAAGGCATACAGCATGGAAGGGGACAACTAGCTCCTACAGAGGTGACCTTGTGAATGTGTTTATGAGTTTTATGATCTCACAACCAGCATTTCATTTCCCTCTCTGCTGGTTCCACAGTGGTTTTCACCATCAACTTAGCAACATGATTTTCACAAGGTCCCATCTCTGCTCTCCAAACTGTTGTTCATTTGAAGGCCACTGCTGCTACACCCATATCTTCTCACTTGGGAAGCCACCTGTATCTTTTCTCAGATTAAATGCTGTCCCCATGGAGAATGAGACTAACCGTTTACTTTGTGAAGTTAGGTGGAAAGATGAGATGTCATGCACATAAAAATTCCATTCCAGTATTGACATTTAGAATGAGTGAATGAAGCAAATTAAGTGTCTGAATGTCAAGGTTCCTGAGCATGAGTTTTCATGTAAGAATTAAGTAAAGTGACTTCCTCAAATATTGAAATGCTTCTCCCTCGAAAAGGAGCACTGTATCATCTCACATATTTCACTTACCTGAAATCTTCAAGGACTTCCAGTTAGTCATCAAGTAAGGGAACAAATAACTATTTTCAATTTGTCTAATAGATAATGTTTTCTCAAATGGACACTCTCTTAACATTCCCAAAAACCTTGAATTCTATCTAGAGAAACACATTGTTTTCAACTGTCCAAGTTGGAGGAAAAGAAATGTTTGTTGTAGCTTTTTTTGCTTCAGGATAACTGGCCTGTTTGTGTTATCATCTCAACTCTATTGACCGTCACACACATCAAAGGACTTAATTAGAGAAATGAAAGATGCAATTCAGAGATGATAAGAAGGTGAGTCATGACAGATGTAGCACAGCATACTGCTTTCCTGAGCAATGGCCTGGTCTGACTGAAGATCTCTGCACTGTAATTACTATGTCCTTTTAGGCTCGATGGTAACTATAACAGATTTATCCTCTCTGGCAACAATCTGTGTTTTGTTCACGAGACAAATCAGTTTGCTTGTTTAGTGGCTAACACATCCTTTGTGCTTTCTTTACATTTGCCGGATGATCAAAACAAAAACTTGCTTTTACAGTTGTTTCTCTTAGGCAGCATGAAGAGTAGTTTTAAAAGCTATTCTGGTTCATACTGGGAGGATTTAAAAAAACTGCAAACTATTACACAGTGAGCAAGACGTAAACTTTCCTTCTGAAATAGGATATTTTCAAGGTCGGGGTGCGTTTGAAAGGCCAGCAATGAGGCTGGGTCTGTAACTCAGTAGTAGAAGGCTCACTGGGTATGCAGAATAACCTGGACTATTTCCAAGACTGTGATAATAATAAAGATGATGGTGATAATGATGATGTTGTTGTTGTTGATGATGATGATAAATAACGCAAGATAGGAAAATTTCAATCTAGTGTTTGATCTGCCAACATAAGAATGTCCTTGCCTCAGTCTCTACATTGGCCATCAAGAACTTATCTCTTCAATTTATAAAATATAGACTGAAATGTCCAAGTACTGAATGTTTGCTACAATAAACTTCCCAATAATTTGTGTCAGTTTTATCTCTTTATGCTAAAATGAAATTCAAATCAATCGGCTACAAAATCACAAGGGGCTATCTTATAAACACAACATTTTGGGGGAAGTGTAAGATATGCAAAAGTCTCCTTTCAAGTTCCTTAAACCACATCTACCTTTGTCATGCCACTTAATTAAAATTTCATGCCTTCTTCCTGCATCTCACTTTTGTCATTTATAAATTACTTACTGAGTATAATTAGAAACTAATTATAAAGCAATTATCTCCCTACTATAGGAAAACACAGAATTTAAAATTATCGCCACATTGTAGTTTCAAAACAACTGTCCCTACCTTCTCGTAAAACACACACACATACACACACACACACACACACACACACACACACACACACACACACACACTATATACACATGCATACACATATCATACATACTCACAGCACACATAGACCGCTCTTACTAATTCTCTTTCTCTCTCCCTCTCCCTTTCTCTCTCTATCTCCCTGTCTCTGTCTCTCACATGCATATGTGCTCTTCCCCCTCTTTTCCTCTCTCCCTCCTTCCATCTGTCTTTCTTCCTCCCTCTGTCTGTGTCTCTCATGCATATGTGTTCTCCCCTTGCCTCCCTCCTTCTCTCCTTCCTTTCATCTGTGTCTATCTGTCTGTCTATATCTGCTGTCCTTTGGAGGGCTATTGAAGGCACTTCCATTTGGGTCATTTCTCTTTCCCATGGTAATTAGCTTCCAGTGTCCTGGTAGCTTCAGGTCCATCTCAGAACTGTAATCTTGCATAACTACATGTGTTATATATAGATCTTTCCTACAAATTTCTGTTTTTTTTCAGTTTCTTATTATCATTAAAGTTTTTCTCTTGTTATTAATAAAGTGCAGTTTATTGTACATTAGGGCAAAAGTCTTCAAATATTTCCTATGATGACTGTGAGAAAAAATTGTTTTAAAGTATGAGAGACTTAGTACTTTGATTAATATCAGATGTCTGAAAAATCAATGCTAAAATATGAAAAGATGGGCTTAATATTTAATAGCATATTTTGAAAATACACTATCTAAAAGGTACACTAATAGAAATGTGCCTTGAAAGAGCTGAATTAATGACACCCACGAACTTGTTCATATGAGTCCATATCTGTATCTACTATTTTTAGATTTCCTTGTCCCTCACTAACACAGGGTATTATCTTTTTAAGGGGAATGTTTATTCTATTCACATTTCTTATGATGTCTGATGGTGTGCAGCTCTTTGAGTGTTTTATCTGCTTTGTAGGTATGTCTACTAATTTTGTTGAGATGTTTTCTGTATTTTGTCATGTTGGTAGAGCAGAATCATTTTATTCTTACACCAAACTTGAATTAGTCAGTCATACTGACAAGAAAAAGGGTCTCAGTGTTTTAAATTCCACATTGCTTTCTTATGCTTCAGCTCTGTCATGGCATTCTCTTGCTGGAAGTGCCCTACAAGAGTCCCAGTAAAATCAGACTGAGTGGAAGCCTTAAGCCCTACATAAGGAGATGGGCACGGTCTCTCAACTTTCTTTTTTACTTCATATTCTACCATGAACCCAGGACCCATTCTGCTTTGGCCATAATAACACAGGGTCTGCATTTTAATCTCACCAGGTACTTTCTTCCTGATCTTTATCAAATCAAACCCAGAATCTCAACTTAAATGCTGTGCACTTAGATCAGTCATCCCTGAGCGGATAGTCTAAAGCATCCTGCCCACATGCCATCTCTCCGTGTATGTCTCTGCCATACAGTTCTTCATTAATACTTCTCTCATATTGATATCTCTCTTACACAGTGCTGTCTTCACCCTCCAGTACCAGATCTTGTCCATCCTATTCACATTTCATCCTCACTGTTTCTTTAAATGCGATCAGTTAGCAATATTCACTAATGATGTGAAATAGAATTAAGGGCTAGCAGGTTTCTACAAACTAAAATCAAAACTGATTATAGTGATTGGTATTGAGTGAGTCTCCATGTCATTGCTGGGTCTTGCATATGGCAGGGAAAATAGCTGATCTTTAAGACATTTCAGCTATGGTTAGTCAACTTTTAATGTGACCTAGTGTTGATGGGTTGATGAACATCCATATATGCAACCACATTACTCTACAGCAATGGTTCTCAACCTGTGGGTCGAGACCCCTTGATGGTCAAACAATCTTTCACAGGGGTCACGGATCAGATATTTAATTACAGTTTATTACAGTAGCAAAATTAGTTATGAAGTAACAATGAAAATAACTTTATAGTTGGGAAGGAGGTCACCACAACATGAGAAACTGTATTAAAAGATCACAGCGTTAGGAAGGCTGAGAACCATTGCTGTACAGTCAATTGTTACACTGATGTAAAACTAGAATAATCACTGATAATTGTTCTAAAATTTTATCAAGACCTACAATAGACCCATAGCTCAAATACATGGAGCAATTAGAAGCATTTTGGGGTCGCTATTTAAGATCCCTTTAACTTATAACTGTATAGTTGTTACCCTCATAGGCCAGGGAAGTATCCCAGAAGCAATAGTCTGTTTGGCTTGTTGTTGTTGTTGTTGTTGTTTTCAAACAATATGTTCAGAATCCTCATGTCTGGAATTAACTTCTATACTATTTTCATTCATCAAAACCAAATTTTTCTTTGTACAGAGTGTTTGCCCTGAACAAAAAGATGGCTTTCTTTGAGTTGACAGTTGAAAGCTGTGCCAATAAAATAAGAGGCACTCCATTGAAATATGAAATTTAACTCCCAGAAAAAAACAGTTTTTAGAACAGGTATATGCAATACCCTGGTTACAACCTGCTAACTATTAGATTTATCTGCAGTGTGTGTTTGACCAGGTAGCCTCTGTATGAGCAAATAACTGTGGCTGAGGTCTACTATTCAGTCTCATGTCTTGTCCTTGGCTCAGTCACAGAAGGAAACCTACTTATAAAGCACTCATCTTGCTGCCTTAGCCTTCCCAAATGTCAAGAGCAAGTTCACTAATGCCTTGGACCCTGGCCCCTAATGGGATTTCTTTTGTTCCTCAGTTTAATAACGATTTAGGCCCAAGATGTGGAAACATGCAGTTTTTCATTCTGCATCCATGGTTGCTTTTTCCCATCCAAAGCACAATTTTCTTTTCCCCAAATCTTCCGAGACTCCATTAAAATCGCTGGTTTACCCCATTCATCTAACAAATGGCTGTTTAGCCAGTTGTTCAGTCAAAAATCTGAAGTGTTTTAGGATGATAGCAGAAGTGGGAACCGGCTTGTGCTTTTAAGTAGTGCAAAGTATCCAGCAAACCTAGAAGGGACATAAACTGTGGCCACAGCAGGGAATCGTCTCCTTTTATGTGCAGCCAGAAGTGAGTTTTCATTTAGCAGGAAGAACTTTCTATGCACTGGGGAGATACCATTCTTGTTTGCTATGCTTAGTGTTAGAATATGCTCCAAGTTTGCACAGGTAACTCTTCTTTCCTAGCAGCATTTATGGTGTGCAAAGGGGACAAGGAAGGAGAATTTGCTAAAAGATGTCAATGTGCCCTTGTGGGCATTGCCTAACCCTCTTGTGTTTTGTTTCTAGGAGTAGTAGGTGTGCATACTGAACCCTCAAGCCTGCCTTCCTAAGCATAGACGATGATGGGCACCCTTCTTTCTGTTGTATAGACAGCCTCCTCTCACAACACCCTTCCAATAGCTATTTAACATTTTAATACCTTCCTGAACTATTGCCTTTTGGAACCCAAACCACCCTTAATCCATTATGACCAATGATTCATCCATTGATTAAAAAATCTTTTATAAATATTTAATCTTGTTTCTCTTTGGGGGAGGGGTGAGGAAGGAAAGTACTATTAATAGCTCTAAAAATGACAAGAATTTGAGGTACTCTTAAATATATGTGGGTTTTTTTCCGGTTTAAAGACTTTTTATTTATTTTAGGACTTAAACTATCAATTACTATATATTATTTTAGATAAGGAGAGAAAATGAGCAAATGTTCACTATTTGAAGATGAGAACATTTTAAAAGTGATTATTTTTATTTTATATATGTTTGTTTAACTTTTTTTTCTTGCATGTATGTGTGTGCACTGTGTGTATATCTGTGGAACTAGAGAGGGTACCAGATCTCCAAGAACTGGAGTTAAGGACAGTTGTGAGCAGCCATATTGGTGTTAGGAACCAAACCTGAGTCCTCTGGAAGAGGAGCCAGTGCTCTTCAACACTGTGCCATCTCTTCAGCCACATGTCAACATTTTTTTAAAAAAAATATTTTTAGATTTACTTATTCTATTTTATGTGTAGGAGTGCTTTGTCTGTATGTATATATGTCTGTGTACCATGTTCATGCAGTACCCATGTGGGCTGGAAGGGAGCATTAGAGCTCCTGGAACTTGAGTTACAGGTGGTTGTAAACCACCATGTGGATATTGGGAATTGAACCCAGGTCCTCTGCAAAAGCAGCCAAGTGCTCTTAATTGCTGAGTCATCTCTCCATTTCCACTTGCCAACATTTTATGAAGGAAATAATGGGCACAGAGTTCAACCAAACTGTGATTTAGTTTGAATACAGCCTTCCATCGTACCAAGCTCTACTGAGATAGGAGACACACAAGAGAGATGGCTATATCTGCATTCATTAATAGACTTTGTTTCAGGGAATAAACACACACTATTCTTCAATATTAGGAAATTTGTGACAATTGGCTACATTTCCTATTATGCCATAAAATAATACTCTTTATGTAACGGAGAGATTTCATGGGTTTCTGTAATCACCATGTTTAATTTTTTAGGAAATTCCCTCTGAGTTAACAACAGAGTTTTTAGTGACATGTCCATTATATAGTCGTTATAAAAAATTTACAATTTAAATTGACAAACACATTTTGAAACATAGTACTCTAAAAATGCAGAAGTTAGTGAAAATTGCATAAAGTCTAAATAATTTGTTCAATTATAAAAGGCATACCATAATACCAGCTACAATCTGTAATCAAAATCAAAGTGTATGTAACAGAAATTATTTAATGTTATTAAAATGATAGGAATGGCTGAGGATGAAGGGAGAGAAAGAGTTTTTTTCTTGAAGAAAGATTAAAATATATGGATATATAATCATATTCAGTCTTGTGCAAAGGAGAGCAGAATTTAAAGCGTCATATGTCTGTTTGACAAAGTATCTAATATAGTGATGCGTGATCTCAACATTTTACACACAGGCTGTCTTATTTCTCTCCTCATATCGACCTCTAGCTTTATCATGTTGTGAAAAATGACAGTTTATCTTCTTCTTATTCTAGATTAACTAATATCCCACTGTACATTAACTGCCATAAAATGAGACTGGATCCTTCCAATGTATCATTCTTTTAAAAATTGTTTTAGTTATGTTGATTCTCTTGCCTTCTCTTAAATTTTAGAAAAGAAACATCTAATCTATAAAAGCCTTTATGGAATGTTTTTAATTAAGTTAGTTCTTTGACAATTTCAGACATGCATGTAATTCATTCTGGTAGCTGTCTACCACCTCTCTCTCTGACTCTGTCTCCCTCTCTGTCTCTCTGTCTCTCTATTTTCTCAAGACAGGATTTCTCTGTTTAGTCCTTGCTGTTATGGAATTCACTTTGTAGAACAGGCTGGCCTTGAACTCAGAGATCTACCTGCCTCTGCCTCCCGAGTGCTGGGATCAAAGGCATGTGCCACCACCACTGGGCCTCACAACTCTCTCATCGCCCTCTCAACTCTGTCAAATCCCTTCTGCCTTACTGACCCTTTTCCCAGATCTGTGACTTTGGTAATATTGTGTGATGGAATTTTGATGGGGATTTTGTTATGCCCGTAATCACTTTGGAGAAAACAGACAGTTTGCAGGGTTGAGTCTCCTAACTCGGGAGAAAATTATACCTTCATGATTAGCTACCTTTCATTTGTTTCATTAAAACTATGGTAGTCTCCAAGGCCAAGGGAATTAATCATACAAGTTTGAAGACATGAGTTCAGATCCCTGCAACCCATATAAAAACCAGACTCGGGGGATGTCTGGAGCCCCAGCACTCCTGTGGCATTATGGATGTGGAGGTAGGGAGCATCTCGAAGAACCTCATAGGCCAGCTGGTCTAGAGTACCTGGCACAGCAGACACCAAGAGATATATTGCCTCAAACAACGGGGAAGGTGAGTATTGAGCCCTAAGGCTGTCCTCTGACATCTACACGCACACTGCTGCAAGTGCATGCCCTCACACAAATAAACAAATAATAAATAATAAGTATTTTTTAAATTAAAATTGTGTTGTTTTCAGCATACAAGCTCTATGTATCTGTTTTGTGAGATTTTGCTACAAGTATTTCAGTTGGGATGAAATTATAAATGGCATTGGATTTTAATTTTGGTGTCCATATATCCACAATGGATTTTGTGCACTAATCTTACATCCTGCTCACTTTCTGCTTCCTTTCTGTACCTTTCTCTTTCCTGCTTGGATCTTTGAAAATTTTGTTCAGTAGTCTGTATACAGGCAAGGAACCAATTAATAAAATTAAAGCTATAGTAATGAAAGGATCCAAGCAGAGAAGAGAAAAGTAAAGAAAGGAAGCAGAAAATCTCTTACTTGGGTGATGATATTGTTCCCCTAAGCATAGGCCTAATTGTCAGACTTTGTCCTTAACATCCAGAGAAAGTCTGAAATATCTGCTCCCAATGTTCCATCTGATATCACACTGGATGCCTTATCCAAGGTGATAAGGCAAGAAAAAATAAAGAATATAGACCACAAATAAACAAACTGATTTTCTTTGCTGATAATTTAATTGTATTGAAAGACTCCCAAAGAACTTAGGATCCTATAATAACATGAGTTTGGCAAGATTATGGAATATAAAATCAACACAGAAAATGAGACATACTTCTATATAGTGGAGCACTTGAATTCAAAATCTCCCAGAAATGTATTGATAATAATTACTTGTTCTTTTACAGGTCTACAAGCTTTAAATATTAAATATATGGAAGTTGAATCTGAACAGGAAATAGTTTAATAATAAATATTTTAGTTATGCAACCATTATTAATAAGCAAAGTAATATTAACATTTGTAAAATGTAGACTTTGAGCTAAATAATGCAAAATTCAACATTACTTAAATGTCCTTAAATTGCAAACTACTATAAAGAGTTTTGTGGATCTCATATATATTTTTACTAATTTACTGGCAGAAAAATGAATTAAAAAAGCAAGGGTGACCTTGTTTTGTCATGGAGATTTACCTGGTTTTCTCATATCACATTTGTGACTAGGATTTGAGTTTCAGTGTTATTTTTAGCAAAAGTAAATTAATATTACTTTCATGTATATGTTCCTATGTTACATAAACACATGTATTTACACATGTCTATTGCATAAAGATTGATATGATGAGGAGTAAAATTTAACACTGATTTTCCTCAGTCAGTGTCTCTATGGAAACAAGGCAACTGACAGAAACATAAAATCCGAATCCCCTTGCAATGACATTGGCATAATTTTCCCATTTTTTCCCCTGACAAACAAAATAGCTGTGTTCATGCTAACCTCTTCAAAATTATAGTTTCACAACCCAAACTAATGGTTCATTTAGAACTCATCTACTTTCTAATTTAGGACGAATTCAATTTTTATTAAAGTTAATTTATTTTAAATTTCTCCTTGAAACCCCATTAAATCAAACATAATATAATGCATATGAACTATAGTCTGTGAATAAATTCTAGATTTCCGGTGGTCTGGTACATGGTTCAGGAGACAGTGTTCACTATCAAATTTTAAACTTAAAGGTTTAAATGGTAGACACTTAATATAGTCCTTAGGGGTTGTATAAAAATGGTTCATGGATCACAAAGCAAAAACTGATAATGGTTTGAAGTAAAATGAACAAACTAGACCTAATGAGTTACATTAACCCAATAGCTATTGAGTATGGCCAAGAAATGGGTACACTGAATGTTTGAGTACTTAGTCATCAAAATAGCACACATCAAATATATTTTAGCTACACAAATTCATCAAGTTGTAT
This sequence comes from Peromyscus melanophrys, assembly GCA_902168415.1. Taxonomy (NCBI): domain Eukaryota; kingdom Metazoa; phylum Chordata; class Mammalia; order Rodentia; family Cricetidae; genus Peromyscus; species Peromyscus melanophrys. The sequence goes on from CABHPR010116752.1 coordinate 38,911, forward strand.
ACAGTCATTGGGGTTGGGGAGAAAGCTCAGAGGGTAAAGTGCCTGCATCGCAAGCATGAGGACTTGAGTTTGGCTCCCCAGAACCAGTATGAAAAGCCATGCTCAAGGGCGCATTCATGTTACCCAGCCGTGGAGGGATGACACAGGCAGATCCCAGGGGTCTGCTGACCACTGAGTTTAACTGAAATGGGGGGTAACAGATTCAGTGAGAGACCCTGTCTAAAAAGAGAAAGATGGAGACATCACTGAGGAAAATGCCTGAGGTAAACTTCCAGCCTTCACACGTGTGTACGTATATAGTATCTGCAGTTCTTTCTTTGCATCAATCACATCACCTGTGCAAAAACAACTGATATCTAATCAGGAAATTCAGCGTTAAAAATGGAATATCCGTTTTCATCTTAATCAAGAAAATATTTTGATATATTAACTGAAGTCTTGACGTATATTTGCTCTTTCATATTTCCCAAAATTATTCTTGAGTAATTAATGCTGTGTATATATATTGCTGTAAATATATATATATATATATATAGTTGACTATAAATCAAATATTGCTGTACTCAATGTATTATGTCACTTACTCTTCAATGCAATTAAAAAATAAGAATGATTGTAATTACTTGTTTAGATGCTGTGTATATTTTGACACCCTTTTAGGAATTCTATAAAATATATGGAATTGTGATTAAGATGTGGGCTCTGGAATCAACAGATACTTTGGGAGAATAGCCCTACCATGTGCTCCTGGGACACTAAATCCATATAGACCACACAACAATGCTGGAATCTTAGTTAATGAATTTTGGCAAAAAAACTGTATGGCTTTTTCTCCATAAGCAGGAGAGAAAGTACTTTGAAACTCTCATTTATTTGCCTTCCTATGTAACTTACATTATAGATGATCCGTGATCTACCTACCATATACAGAGCTGAAGTATACAAACAAATGGATCATCAGCAACAGCGGCTTCTCAATTCACTGGTCCCTTTTGTTTTATTGTCATCTATTTTAATATACTGAATGAGAATTCAGGCTCTGCGGCTGAAGAGATGGCTCAAAGGTTAAGAATGCAATGTGTTGGAGACCAAGCATTTAATATATTAAATGTGGCTGGAATGTCAGACTTAAACTATAATAGATAATATTATAATTGTTTTAAATATTCCTCAAATTAGAAATGCCAAGAACCTGGAGGCAGGAGAAATGCTACTTACTGGCTTGCTTCTAACTCTTTGCTCGGACTGCCTTCTTATAGCACCAAGATCAGACACTCAGGGGTAGCAGCATCCTCAGTGGGCTACTCTCGCCTACATCATTCATCAATCAAGAAATTGCACCACAGACTTGACCATAGGTCAAATTAGTGGGAGCATTTTTTTTCAGATGAGGTTCCCTCTTGTAAGATGACTCTAGCTTTTGTCAAGTTGACATAAACTAGTCAGCATCGTGAGTAAGAACAGGAAGCTGACAGAAGGACAATGCTAGTGTTGTGGCTCTCTTAACTTTCTGCTTATATTCTGTCCACGTCCCCAGCCCATATGTGCCCTGCAGAATCAGTCTTAACACTAGTCTTCTCTGAGAATGTCCTCAGGGGCATACCCTGAGCCATGGTCAACAAGACAATGTTTAACCACCATATAACAAAGCATACACACACAATAAGCAGTTTCTACAGGAAAGGAATTTACTAATAACATGTGGTTGAGGAGATCATGGAGTTGCCATTGTTGGTTGAATCTATAGTCCACAGATAACTTGCATGAGGGTTGGATGGAATATATTCCTAAAGTAGATTATCCACATACCTCTAGGGTGATGACTGGTGCTCGTGGGAAGCTTCCATTCCTCCCCACTTAAGTGAATAGCTTTGTGATGGCATTGACATTGCTTCCTTTGAAGAAGGAAATCCAGATAGTTGTTGTCCTTGGTAAGGACCTAGCTTAGAAGCCACAAGCATCATCTCTCTGTGATGTATTCTGTTGCAAAGAAGTCAGACACTTAATGCCATGAAGTCTCCTCCAGTGAGGTTAATCAACAATAGTTTCATGGAATGTGTGATTCAAATACTCTCAGCTCTTTAATTCAATTAATATTTATAGAATATATAACATGAACTGATATACTATAAAAATAATATAAAATATCTTATAAAAATTGCATCTCAGGCTAGCTCAAAGGCTCACTGGGTAAAGGTGCTTGCCAACAAGCCTGACAACCTAAGTTTGATCCATGGGACAGAGTAAAAGGAGAGGACAAATTCCCACAATTTACCTCTGTCCTCCACATATGTACATGTGGACTTGCATATACATACACACACAAATGCAATATGTAAACATAAAAAGAAACTACCTGTCAACATAAGAGACATTATAAATACCCATATTGGCATGGAAGAACTTTATTTTATACACAATGATCATAATGGTCCATTTCAGCTTCTGTAGCAAACAGCTCAGACCGGATAATTCATAAACAGAGATTAGTTCTTAAATTTTTAGAAGCTAGGAAGATTCGGTGTCTAATGAGGCTCATTCCTCTTACATAATACCACTTGTGTGTCCTCCTGTATCAAAACTAAACAAGATGCTCCCATGATCTTTTATAAGGTCACTAACAACATTAGTCACCTCCAAAAGGCTTCACTTCAGGGCCTCGTTTCCACATGTGACATTATGCCCACAGTAGTGGTTCTATATATCTGAATTATTGTTCTGTATGCTTGAGATCTGGATAATAAAGACAGAGTACAAGAAAATACTGAGAGAGAGAGAGAGAGAGAGAGAGAGAGAGAGAGAGAGAGAGAGAGACAGAGAGAGAGAGAGACAGAGAGAGAGACAGAGAGAGAGAGACTATAAGTCCAATTCTGTGCAATGTCCTATATTTAGTGGTGAGGATCAACTGTATTATAGCTACAATGTGGTGAACAAGGAGGAA
>CABHPR010116754.1:1056-12681 GCA_902168415.1 Peromyscus melanophrys
GGCCTCGAACTCACAGAGATCCACCTGCCTCTGCCTCCCGAGTGCTGGGATTAAAGGCGTGCGCCACCACCGCCCGGCTCTCCCTGCCTTTTTTAAAGCTGATTCCCAATTTAAAAATTTCCAAGTGTCTTGCCGGGTGGTGGTGGTGCATGCCTTTAATCCCAGCATTCAGAAGGCAGAGCCAGGTGGATCTCTGTGAGTTTGAAGCCAGCCTAGTCTACAGAGCACGATCCAGGACAGGCACCAAAACTACACAGAGAAACCCTGTCTTGAAACAAACAAACAAACAAACAAACAAGCAAACAAACAAAAATTTCCAAGTGTCTTAACCAGATCTGATGATGCTGACAGCGTAGGTGGAGATGTCCTTGGGGTGGGGGTGGGTAGAGGGTTGGGGAGGTTGTAACCAGCTGTAATGATGATGTTTTTACTGTGCTGGCATAGAGAGTGGGGGCATGACAGGGGCCAGTGTGGCTGCTTATGCACCATGAGTGGGGAAGTGGATGTGCTGTCTGAAGAGCTAACATAAGGAAACCAGTAGAAGAAATCCACGCAGCTGGGAGGCAGCATGGGATAGGACCACCCTGCCTGCAGATAGCAGTGGAGGACAGGATGCAGCATGGGAGACAACCAAGCTGCCTGTTGGGAGTGGTGGGGGAGTGGCTGACAGGGAGTGTACTCTGCTGACTATCACTGTGCTGCAAGACTGATGGCTGGGCCAAAAACACCTGCCCATGCAGAAGTAGGGCTGGGAGGAGAGCTAGCTATCACTGTTCGGCACAGCTGGGTACAGGACACCGGCAGCCCACCGCTGGGCCCCCTTGGCAGCTTGCGCTGGTGGCAGCAGCAGTAAAACATGAGCCCCAAGCAGGTCAAGAGGGTCTCAATATGGCCGAGCTGGCCTAGGTTGGTGGCCCTGGGAGGGGGACTGGGGGAGGCCCACGTGGTAGGAAGTAAGGGCACAGGCCAGCAGTGGGGCTGCTAACCTCAGCAGCATTTTGGGGCAGGGGGCGGGCAGCAGCTGAAGGCTGCTATAGAAAGGCTGCAACAGAAAACTCAGATATGAAAAAAAACAGCTGTGGAGGGCCAGTGGGGAGGGAGACAAAGTCGGCCAGTGCAGTGGTAGTGGTGCAGTGTAGTGGGTTCAGTGTCTTGGCATTGCTTAATAATGTCCCATGTTGGGTGACAGATTTAATGAATATCTAACTTGTTCCAGTATAATAAAAACTCAGGTGTCAGAAATTGAGACAAAGACCTGATTAATCCAAGGATAGTGGAGAGTCAGTTGCTGAACCTCTCTCCAGGTTTTTCCTGAACCACCAGCTCTGAAAATCTCTTCTCTCTTCCTATCTCTAGCCAACCTCCTCAGTCCTCCAAGAACTCTATGGCTAATTCCTGGTCAGCCATTTGCTGACTCTGTCCTTTGAAGATGACTTTATTGGCACAGTGGAATGGCTGTACCAATAATTCTCCCACAATGTATGTCTTATTCGATTGCAACATAAACAAAAGCAAATGCTGAAGCCACAGCCTGATGCTTTAGTCATACAGGCTCCATTGAAAATGTGTGCTAATGTTATAATTTAGTTTAAAAATTTGTACTGCAATTTTTGTGGGAAAAACTTCAGCTATTGTTTGTTTAAATCATATATATATGTATACATATATGTGTGTGGCGTGTATATATATCACAGATAATATTTATCAATGCATATCTCTATAAAATACCCAGTGAGACAAACCCACTGGATATGATTTATTGTGCAGAATAAGTTTAAGATTTTTCTTTGCACTGGGGAAGCCTCTCTCAATAGACAAACCATTTTCTTCCCATCAAATGTTGTCCTTAAAATAACACTATTGAGCTGTTTGTGGTGGTGCTTACATGTAATTCAAATATTCTGGAGGAAGAGGCAAGGGGATTGCCACAAATTCAAGGCCAGCCTGTTTTACAAGCAAGTTTCAGACTAGCCAGGGATATATGATGAGAACATGTCTCATAGCAAAAATAAGAATGAATGCTTTTGACTAAAGCACCAAAACTAACTGGACTCCTGATAATACCTATACTTTAAAAAAAAATGCCTTCCTTTGGAGTCATGACTGGCCACGCATTAACTATGTCTGGCCACAGGGAAAACACGAAATTACTAATTCTGGACTAGGTGTTCACCCCCAATCCACCCTGCCACCCATCCAAACCAGCTGGACAGGATCTGCACCAACAAAATCCTTTGGGACCGAATAAACATGCAATTTAATATGGCTTTTAAAAAGAGAAGAGAGTATTCTCCTTCCTCCTTCTGTACAATAAATATTTAGCAAACTTAGCAAACAAAAAATACTTCCATTTTTTTCTTTTGATGAAGAGGAAGTCAGGAGATAAGGAGGAATGGGGAAGGAGATAGGACTGGGAATTATATGCTAGAAAAATCTAGATCTAGATAGCAACCCAGAGCTCAACAAGCAATGGACAGGTCGGGAAAGACAAAAGCCAAGTCTGGGAAAGTAGAAGATTTCACCTCGGTGGTTGCTTGAAGGTAAGGTGTGAAATGAGAAAAAGGCTGGAAGAACGAAATCTTCGGAACCCAAGCAAGGGAAGGGGTGAGGGTGAGGAAGAGCCCCAGCTCTGTTGTGGACGTTTGCATTTGAGGGACCCATTGAAGAACCCAGAAGAAGTAGAAGGCAGCTTCAAGAGTAGGGAATACAGACCTAGGAACTTGGGTAGAATAACAAATGGATATAACAAGAAACAATGCCATTCTCTACATAAGCATTCACAATAAACCTTTCAGTGGATTTCCAAACGCCCAAGAAGGAGAATTTCTTTATCATCTTTACTAAAAGCTTAAATAGTATTTCTATTTATAGGAATGAAGTGGCTGATGGAGTGTGATGAAGGGTATAGAAATATCAGGGAGTGGCTTCAATGAAATACCATGGTGACATGTTTTGTTTTTTTTTTAAGTGAAAGAGATGAGATGTTGCATTATTTTGCAATGTTTAAGTCTGGTGTTGTGTGGTCCATTGACCTAAATGCCATTTCTAATGTGATTTACCATTGTGCTTTCCTTCAATGTTGAAATAGCTCCCAAAGACACAGAGACTCAATGGCATGGTCAGCAGCACTACCTGTAAGTTTTACTGAAACTCAATGACAACTTCTGTCTTCCCTGATACCATGGTTGGTCTCATAAATCAGTTGGAAAGTGATATTAATTAACTAAAATTCTTTGACATGGCTTTTTTTTTAATAGACAGGATTTCTAGGCTAGTTTTGAACTCCCTATATATCCTAGGCTGGCCTCAAACTTGTGGAAATACTCCTGCCTCAACCTCCTGAGTGCTGGGATTATAGGCATGCACCATGACACCCGGTTAAATGTTGTATTTGAAAACTTTTAACATATGGGCTCAAGTTCTACTTAAAGTCTTTCATTGGAAAGATGTGAGAATTGACTTAAAATTCTTTCCACAGATAGCAATAGTTTCAGTTAAGGGAATGTTTTCATTATTAAACAACAAAATCCCTGAAGGATGAGAAAAACACCAAAACCTCTATTTTCAAGATTCTCCCTCCAGAACACAACTTTCTCTTAAAAAGCAGTTAATCAGTGTCTCACTCATTGTCTGGCTTCAGTTCAGACCTGATTAAATTTGCATTGCTTGGCAGCTGGCTGAAAATGAGGTGTGAGAATACAAAGAGTATGAAGAATAACAGAATTTCTTTCTAATGTGGGCAGCCAATTTCTAGAACATTAGTTCAGCCAGTTCATAGCCCTTTGGCTGAGATTATTAGTATTATCTTCAATCAGTATCATTGTTTTAGAGATTTATAAAACCATTTGTCCATGTTTTATGGATTAATCTATTTAAAACTTAGTATTATACTCTAAATCCATGCAGCCTACAGTAGGTAGTGATTTTCTGAATGAGTTCACAGGGGACTGCACACTCATTATGCAGGTCTTAGTCTTCCCCTAGGACTCTCCAGTGACAGATGGAGTAGGGTCAACAGTGCCAATCTCCACATAGCATTAGTGAGCCTTTCAAATGGATTTACAGATGCTAGGGAAGTATAATTTCGTTCTCATCTTTACAAAAATACACACAGTATTTCTATCAGTTTCTTCCCATATCTATGCCACAGGTATGTTTTCCAGAATCTTGGATATATGTGTCCTCACTTTGGAGGCCTATGGTTCAGAACAGTGATTTATGTTGCTTTTTTAATCTCTTGAGGTTACATATATACACACACGCACACACATATATATGTAATTTTTTTAGATCTTATTGAGAAATACAGTGTATAAGGTAAAGATGTCCTCTTTAGGCATATAGTTCCATGAGTCATGGCCACTGTGTGGAACTAATGCAATAAAGACACAAACACGTCCCATCACCTTTCCAAGTCACCATATTACCCTTGTAGCCTGTCTTTACCCCAGCTGAAGTCCCTGGCAACCAATAGTGTGATTTCTGCCAATATAAATGTAAATGTAAATATAAATATTTAATAGAGATAAAATTCACACAACATAAACTTGATTAACAATTGTGAAATGTACAGGTTAGTGGCTTTAGTGTTGCACATTTGCCACCGCTCTTTAATTGCAGGAAAATTTTTATCATCTGTGGACCTCTTAATCAGTCCAGAAATATTTATTTTAAAAAGATTTGTTTTATTTTTAATTCCCCCCCTCTGTGCGTGTGTGTGTGTGTGTGTGTGTGTGTGTGTGTGTGTGTGTGTGTGTGTACATGTGAGTGCAAGTATCCAAAGAGGCCAGAGACATCAGATCCCCTGGAATTGGAGGTACAGCCAGTTGTGAACTACCTGATGTGAATGCTGGGAATCGAACTCAGGTTCTGTGCAAGTGTAGTGCACTCTCTTAACTTCAGAGCCATGTCTTCAGTCCCTGTAAATATTTATTTTTCAAAGCCTGTTGAACATGCAGCTTCTCAAGTCCCAGAGCTTCTGATTCTCTTGATATGGGGATAGAATCCTGAGATCTGCAGCAACAATGGATTCCCAGGCGTTTCTGTGACAGGCAGTCTTTGAGCCACAGTATGAGAAGCTTCCCTCGAAAGACAAAACTACTTCAACATTTCAAAGAGATATAATTTGATTTTAGTAGAAACACACTGATTGCTGTTTCCTTACAAATATAACCTAGATCTCCCTTGTACTTCAACATCATCTTCTAACAAATGAATTATCATTAACAAATAGAATCTTCCTTTTCTTAGCCATGGCACCTATTCAGGGCTCTGTTCTCTCAGGAAAGGTTCTTAAGGTATTACTGAGTATCTACAAGGGGTGTGTAAATCTCCTTCACTTGGAGACTCTAGTACTACAAATCCTGATGTCCATACCCAATATGGAGATGGGAAATATTAAGCTCTGTGCTGCCTTTCAAACAGCCCCCACAGACATACTTATGTTGGTCTCCCTCGAAATAGAAACACAGAATTCTGTGGAAAAGTTTTCTTATGGAGTGTTCTCAAAAGGTAAGCTGTAAGCAATATGAAAGGCAGATTTCGCATAGAACAAAGCCAAGAAGAGGTCAGCTAGTTCTGTAGCCAGATCTGGAGGGAAGATTGCATTTGCTGTAGGATAGTTTTTCGCATGCTGTGCATATGTGTTGCTACTATTGGTTAATAAAGAAGCTGTTTTGACCTATGGTAAGGCAGGATAAGAGCCATGCAGGAAATCCAAGAGAGATACAGGGAGTAGAGGGTGGAGTCAAAGCAGACACCAGCCCACCCTCCAAGGAGCAACATGTCAGCAGACCAGTAATGCCATGGCCACATGGCAAAACAGATTAATAGAAATGAGTTAATATGATAAAGAGCTACCTAGCAAGAAGCCTGAGCCATAGACCAAACAGTTTGGATTAATGTAAGTCTCTGTGTGTTTACTTGGGACCCAGCGGCTGCAGGACCAGGTGGGACACAGGAAAACTTCTGGCTACAGGAATTTCCATATGATTTTCTCCAGGAGGGAAGCCTGAAGGGACTGTGGTCCTGTGAGAGACACAACTGTAAGTCAGCAGCAGACAATCCCAGCATCTCAGTGATGGGTGTTGAGAGCCTGTCCTGATGCCATCTTTGTTTCTGTGATTAAATACCCTGACAAAAAGCAACTTAAGGGAGAACAGATTGCTTTTAGCTCATGGTTTTAGGTAACAGTCCATCATTTGGGGAAGTCTAGGTGATAGGGGCTTGAACCAGTCACAGCACATCCAGAGTCAAGGGCAACGAGAAATGAATGTATACGTGCTTATAGCTCAGCTGACCTTTTCTACTCTTCTACACTCCAGGACCCTCTGCCTAGAGAATAGTGCCTGGCCAGCTGAGCCTTCCCACATGGATTAGCATTAATAATCAAGATAGCCACCCCCCAGATATGCTCATATGCCAACCTTATCTAGACAATCCCTCACTGAGTCTCTCTCCCCAACAGATTCTAGATTGTGTCAAGTCAACAATTATAACTAAACATCACAGAATCCAAGCCCAACACGTTCTTATTCACTATTGCCCTTTGTTTGCACCTCTCATATCCATGGTCTTTTACTATTTAATTCACCAAAAAACAGCTTCTCTAGCATTCTGGGTGGTCTTGTTTCCCAAAAAACATACAAGAATGGCTCATCAGGAAAGATTAAAGCCTCCTACCAGTGGACAGGTGTAGTGGGTAACCATTCCAGCTTTGGTCTGGAAGTTCCAACCCTTTGAGGCTTCCGTAACTATCACGCCTACAAGGCGGGGCCAAGGGAGGGCTGAAGACCTGAGATCGGGATGCGCGGCGCTCTCTTGTTTCCTGGACCTGGACGCGAGAGGTAGACCGAGGAAAGTTCTCCAGAGAACACCGCCGGACTGCGCTGCGTCTCTTCCAGAACCCATCATCTACCTATCCCTTCATTTGTGAGTTACGCCTTTAAATAAATCTCCTTTTAACTACGTGGAGTGGCCTTAGTAATTTCGCCAATAGACAGGTGATCTGGAGACTGCAATTGACATTCAAAGTCTACCTGTGCCTTTACCCATCTAGGGTCCCCTTAACATCAGCTAGGATCTATGCCAGTGGCTTTTCTAACTCAGTGACCTCATTCCTGCAGCATCAGAGCCCCAGGCTAAAGTGATCTTGCAGTTTCCAAGGTTGTTGACTTACAATTAAAACTAGGGAAATGAAATTGAAGGGCTGCTTTTTCATGTACCTGAGCACTCAGCATATTCTCCCAGCCTGTGTGGTGTAGCAGAGACTCCAGGGCCTCACTTGCCAATAGTTGAGATCCACGTCCCTATCTCCTGTCCCCTCCTACACATAGTTCAGTGAGAAGGGACCTTGACAGGAATATCATGATATTCCTGAAGCAGAAGAATTTCAAGAAGCTATATGGAGCCTTAAAGATGCCATAATGGCTGAGCATGGTGGCTCACATCCGTAATCCTAGCTTTCAGGGAGCTGAAGCAGGAGAATCACTGAGTTCAAGGCCAGCATGGTCCATCTTATCTCAACAACTAAACCAAACCAAACAAACAAAAACTCTAAAACAAAAACTAAAAACAAATCCATAATTTTAACTGTCTTATTTAAAAAGTCCTAGATCAGAACTAAATAATTTGAAGTATTTCCAGTCTTTCTTGTACTAACATCCCCCTTCTTTCCATCTAGACACTGAAGTACTTTATTGATCATGAACCTTTGTCCAATGCTTTCCCTTTTCATATTTATAACCTAAATCTTCAAAAGAATAGTCCATATCAGAATTTCCCAAGCATCTGAGGAATAATACTTGAATGGTATTAAATTTTTTTTATAGTAAATGCCTTTAGGAATGTTAATTACAAATAACAGCTAAGCTTTGCTGATAGCTTACTACAAATCAGGGATTGCACTAAGGGTTTTAAAGTATTATCCATGTTGTTTAGGAACCCAGTCAACAAACATTTATTCTGCAGCTCAGGCAGTCCTGGATCTTGTGATCCTCCTGTCTCAACCTGTGAATAGTGGGGGTTGTATCACCAGTAGACCAACTCAATAAACACTGATTGAGTTTCTACTCTAAAGAAGTCACCTTGATGGGTTCTGGGAACAACACAAAACAAAATGCAGGAAGATAGCGCCTCCATGGTCATGGAGGTCATGCTGTAGCTGGAAGACAGCTGTCATTCCACTCATCTCACCAATGCAGAACTGCAGGGCTGTTTAATATTCCAAAGGAGAGACACCAGGTGTTGTAAGATGAAACAACTGGGAAGTTGATTAAGAAAAAACCATGAATGTCTTCCCTGGGATTGGAAGTTGGCCTGGCATAAGAATAATGGTTATGAGATGAAGATATTCACATATATGACAAATATAGAAATATATGTGTGTGTGTGTATATATATATGGTTTCTAAACCCTAAAGTTCCTGTATTTGATTTTTTTTAATGCCTGTAGATTAGATATCTCAGCTAACCCTACAAAGAAAATTGTGTTTACATTGTGACCAGACGCTAATGGTCAAACATTAAGGAAAAACGTAGAGGCAGCTAAAATGTAAGGTTACTTCACTGTAATGTCTGTCTCTGTTTCCATCCCTACCCCTTCCACACATAATGAAAAGAGTAAAGCTATCTTGTGGTCAGCTTTGGGGTCTAGATGATGGTAGGGATGACATCTGTAGAAGGCAGAACGCAAAGGGTAAAAGCAGAGCTCTGTGCTCCACTGAAAATGTCCTTCAGAAAGGAGGATGACATTCTTTTTTTCCTCCCAAGTAATAGACAAATTGAGAGATGATTGCCAGCAGATTTGTGCTGTGTGGATGCTGAGTGAAGCTTTTCAGGCTAAAGGACAATATTTCCAGATGGAAAAGCAGACCTAGAAGATGGAATGTAACACATTGAATGTGGTTAAAAACAAATAGTGTTACCACCATGCCTGGCTTTTCTCTGTGTTTGTTTTTAGTCAGGGTATCCCATGTTGCCCTGGCTGGCCTGGAACTCATCACGTCTAGACCATGCTGAACTGGTAGTCACAGAGACTGGCCTGCCTCTGCCTCTGCAGTGCTGGGATGGAAGCCTGTACTACCACACCCAGCCCAGCCTTCTCTTAAAGTTTGGATTAATTTTATATCATTACTATTATTATTGTTATTATTAATTTATTTATTTTGGTTTTTCCAGACAGGGTTTTTCTGCAGTCAGGAGCAAGCCAGCTTGTTTACAGCAGCAAAAACACACAGTTTGTTATCTTACACAAACAACAGTTTCATTAAAGTTGTATAAGACCTCAGCATTCCAGGAAGTTACCTGTCCTTGAGCAAGTGGGGCTTACAGGTTAGAGGCATTTTTGTTTTATAGATCTCTTGTGCGAAGTAATTTAAACTTAAAACATAATGCTAGCCATCACACACTTACTTTTCATTATAATCTTAGATGGCGCTGTGTAGTAGAATATTATTTTAAGGTGTATTACTTTCATTTATGTTGCATTTGTTTGACTCTGTGAAGCTGTGTTACTGTGCCTGTCTAAAACACCTGATGGTCTAATAAAGAACTGAACTGCCAATAGTAAGACAGGAGAAAAGATGGGCGGGGCTGGCAGGCAGAGAATAAATGAAGGGAGAAATCTGGGAGGAGAAGGAAAAGAAGCAGCCAGAGAAAGAAGAGGACTCCAGAGGCCAGCCACCCACACACACAGCGAGCCACCAAGAAAGAATAAGATTTACAGAAGTAAGAGAATGGGAAAAGCCCAGAGGCAAAAGGTAGACGGGATAATTTAAGATAAGGAAAACTGGCTAGAAACTAAACCAAGCTAAGGCTGGGCATTCATAAGTAAGCCTAAGCCTCTGTGTGTGACTTATTGGGGAGCTGGGTGGAGGGCCCCCCACAAAAAGAGTAAAATACCCACAACAACAGCGCTGTTTTCCTTCCAACTATTTCCTGTACTTTGGGCTTGGCTGAGTCCATGCTTTCCTCATTCCGTAGCTTATACCACTTTCCAGCCCCCTGATTTTACCTGTCTGTCCTAAACGTGTGCTCTCTGAGATTCTGTCCTAAACCCAGTCCTGTATATGCTCAGAGGGATCCCTTTATCACCTCAACAAACGGACTGGGACTGTTCGTTCTTAAAGAGGTCCAGAGATTCTAAAGTCTAGACCAGGATTCTTAGGGAATCCAAAGTCTACCAGGAGAGGAAGGCTATCAAAGGAAGCCTGTTCACAGTATAGTAGACTGAGAAAGGAGAAGGCTAGATTATGATGGCCTTGTCTAGTAGATAAGGAATTTGGGGTTAATCTTAAGGTAAAATGAAAAAAGAGAAAGATTTCACGCACTAAATGATGCGAGACTCACACTTTAGTAAGTTTCCACTGAAGAAGGTAACAGAAACTTTTAAAAAGTCACCATGAGGCTCCTTCAGGAAAACAAGCCCGATGAAGGTTTGGTCAGGAAGGGCAGAAGGCTCGAGAAGGGGGAGGGATGATGTAGATGTGGCAGTGTTACATTAGATGGGGCTTGCCTGTATGTGGGAAGTACGAAAGTTGAAGGAGGGCCAAAGGTTTTTAATTTGCCTAAAAAATCAAAATGGGCAGTTTTGTTGGCATGATATCATGTAGCCAGTGTAGCCTTAGACTCAATCAAATCCTCTGGACTCACAGCAATCCTTTGGTCTCAGTCTCTTGAGTGCTGGAATTCCACATATGTGTCAGTACACCTAAAATAAAGAGGGTTACTATTGACAGGCAAAGGGGGATGGGGGGAAAAAAAAGAAAAACTAAGCTTTGAAGGAGAAAGGATGAGTTCAGTCTCTTCTTTGAATTAGCTATACTGCCTTTAGGTTGGCATTATTCAATTTAGAGACTACGGACATGGTAGGCCCACTGATTTTTTGTGTGTGGTCAAGGCTTGTCCTGTTCACCACAGATTGTTTGACAGGGTGTCTCTGGCTTCAACTTACCGGATGTGCAAAACAGCACAACCCTAATCAGGGGCATCAAAGATGCCTGCCGCCTTGGCCACATGTGCCGGGAGGGAGGGTATGAGGGTAAAACCAGCCCTTTGTTGAGAGTCACTGATTTAGGTGGAGGCTGTTCTTCTGCGTTCAACTGTCACACTAAGGACACGAGTATTCGTATCTCAGCCCGCACTTTCTCCAGAGCTCTAGACTCGTAATAAACAGTCAGATTGGCTGAACAGGATGAGGATCAAGTCAATCCAGGGTGACATTTATATTCCATATGCATTTATTCTTTTCAGGATCCAAGTCAAGGTTCTTTCCATGCATCTGGGTATAACCTGCTGTCGAATTATTTTATGCATAGAGAAGTTTCTTGCAAGGGAAAAAAAGAAAGAAAAGAAAAACAAGAGAGGCAGGAAGTAAAATCGTTTTTCTTTCTTTCTAAAAATTTTTTTATGTGTATAGGTTTTTTGCCTGCATGTATGTCTGTATGAGGGTTTAGGATTCCTCAAAACTGAAGTTACAGACAGTTGTGAGCGGTCATATGGGTGCTGGGAATTGAACCCAGGTCCTCTGGAAGAGCAGCCAGTGCTCTTAACCACTGAACCATCTCCCCAGTCCCTGTTTGTTCTCTCTCTCTCTCTCTCTCTCTCTCTCTCTCTCTCTCTCTCTCT
>CABHPR010116756.1:0-16525 GCA_902168415.1 Peromyscus melanophrys
GATAAGGTCCTGGGTTCTATAGGCAGGTGAGGATGGGATCCTGGGCCAGGCAGCAATGGATAACAGTTAGTGATAGAACTTTCCTCTGCTCAGCTTTCTGCGGTTTGCTGGCACAAATGGCTGTGGGCCTTGGGATTGTTCAAATGCACAGAAATCTAAAGATAGGTCATGGCACTCAGTGAGGCAAGAACAGAGATATGAGAATGATTTCATCACTGAGCCTATTGAAATGGCGTGCAGAAAATGAAGTAATATTTCTAAATGCATTGCACAATTTTTTTCCCATAAGGTTATGAAATGAGTTGCAGAGTTTGAGAGGCCCTTTCCTTATGTACTGAAAAAAGGTTTCAAGAAAGATGGGAGAATTCAGGTCTCTCTCTAACAGGATTCTGAAAACATCATGGGAAGTGAACACTTGCATGAAAACTTTTCCTCAGGGCAAATGGTTTCTACGTTAACTTTGGAAAGAATTTCATAAGAAATGTAGAGCTTTTAGGGGAATGCTGTAGGCATTTGATAGTATGGAGATGCACCATGCACTTTGCTTGGAAAAGAGAGGTTCTAACTATCAAAGAAATTAAAGTCAAAACTAGAAATCAATTAATTTCTTCCTCCAAATAAACAACTCAAAATACGTATTAGAGAGCAGTGGCCATCAACACCCCCTGGTGATGCTGAAATGAAATCAGTCTCAACTAATATCACTACCACAGTGATGATGGGGAAAGGAAATTGTATTTGGTGAGTCATTACTCTGTGTTTGTTTGCATTCCACGTTTAGCTCCTCCAACCACTACAGAACTGAAAAAAAAAAGAAGTGTTATCTGTGTTCATTTAACGGATGAGGAAGCCATGGGTTTGAGAGGTTAAGCATCTTCATATCACATGACAACTCACTCCTATGGTTACAGTACCCTGTCCTTTCCTTCCAAAGCCAGAGGACCACATCTTTTCTTGAGAGGACCTTGTTACAATTAAGAAAGATCTGGAACTGAGCATACTTTAATAATTAAAAATTTATTCCATTGAAATAGGTATTTTTGCCTTGTAAATAAAGGAGAGTTGCTTCTATTTATGTTATGCCCAAGAAGGGAATTTGGAAAGACATTCTTAACTTAGATCGTGAAGTATTTTCTTGTGCTTTCTCTCTCTTTTTAAATTTGTGTATGTATGGTTTGCCTGTGTGAATGTGTTACATGCAAACGCAGGAGCCCATGAAGGTCAGAAGAGGGCACTGGATCCCTTGGAACAGGAGTGTTTGTGAGCCACCTGATGTGGGTGCTAGCATCTGAATTCAGGTCCTCTGGACAGGACGGGAAGTGCTCTTAACCAATGAGCCATCCTTCCAGCCTTTCTTCCTGCTTCTTTATTGTCTAAAATCCTTTGATTTGAGCAATGCCACTCATTACTTGACTGTTTGCTAGAAATCATCAGCAACACTTTATAGAAAGTTGCAAATTTTCCCAATGAGGAGGTTTATGTAATTTTCCCAATGGGAAGCTGTAGATACTCCCTTGCTCTTATAAACATGGACCTGCTTATATTTTCTGTTGCAGTTGTGTCATTTTTAGTCAATTGAATATTTCCGGAAATTTGTTCATTTTCTCTGTCACTGATCTACTACCTTTTTTATACCTAGCCAAGGTAGCCTCTCTTCTATATAACCTTCCCCAACACTTCCAACAGAAGTGATTTCCTAATCTTCGTATTTCTCCTTTGTCAGTGTTACTCATATCTCTCTCTCCTGATGAATTCACCCATGGATCTTCCTCTGAAAACTAAAGTTCAATTGATTACACCCTATACATTTTTAGGTACCTACTAGCTCGTTTGTGCCTCACCTTGGAATGGAAAATACTCTCTCCAAATGTTTAAATAACTAAATCATTCCACTTAATATTGTGTAGTTTATTATAACATCAAGAATTTTTTAACTTCTGCAGTAGATTTAAAGCATATTCACAAAAAATGACTGGAATGATTCAAGGTTCATATTCCAGTTATTATGTTTCCATTAGAATAACTTGTAAACCAATGTATTTAATAGGTCTGCCAAACAGTACAAAAAAATGTGTATTTTATTAACTCATGGAAAAGAGGTAAAATGGAATCAAGACAGCATGCACTATGATGATTTACATTCCTAACTTAATAAAGTCCAAAATAATTAGCATAGAAGGGCCAGCAAGATGGCTCAGTGGATAAGGGTGCTTGCCACCAAGCCTGATGACTTGGATGTGATCCCCAAGGTCCACAGAGTAGAATGAGAGAATCAACTCCCACATGTTATCCTCACAGTCACACTTGCATCATGGTGTGTGTGCACCCCTACACATGCACACATACAACATAAATAAATATAAGACAGTAATTAGCATAGATGATATTATATCTGTTTCACAGATCAAAGATCAGAGATTCATTCAGTCATGGTGAAAAGTTTCTCCAGGTTTACAGAGTTATTAAGTGTGGCGGACTCAGATGACAAACCCATGCCCAAGTGTTTTCATCATTTACTTCCACTTTTACATGTCTCTACATTTATTTTTGTGTTTGTGTATATGTCTGCGTATGTGTGGGCACTCACATGCCACATCACATGTGCTGTGGTCAGAGGACGACTTGCAGGATTCGTTTCTCTCCTTCTATCACGTGGGTCTTGGGGATTGAACTCAGATTGCCAGGCTTGGCAGCAAGTTCTTTTCCCAGCTGAGCCATCGCGCCAGCCCAATCATCACCCACTTCTGTTTTTCAATTCTACTTTGTCCATTTAGTTTTCTAGAATCCACTTAGTGGCTTTTTCCAAGTTATCTCGAAACTTGCTAGACTGAAACCTTCTGGCTTCCCTCTAATTGAGTCTTGGAATTTCTGTGGGTTCAGGAATGTTCCAGTGCATTCCCTGGGCAGTTCTGCCCTGAGCATAAAAGTAGCATAGAAACAGACATTGGCCTCCAGTTACACTGTATGACTCTATTCCACGTTTCACATCAGCCTTTTGTCTACAACCCTAGGAGTCTTCTTTGGATGTCGGCTGCTACCATTATAGTCATGGGCAGTTTGAGACATCACTGAGATCCTACTGAAATGACAAAGGAGAAATTCCAGGGCATGGCTATGCTGACTCAAACATCTCTGTACCTTGGTGTGAAAGGAGACATCTTAACTTTGTATATGTTGCGTATCAGACCTGTTTGGAAGGAAGGGTCTGTGGGCTGATTTATATGAGATACATTCCTTCTTTTTCTGGCTTGACATGTGCCATATGAGATGCCAGAGTCTATCGTAGCCTCTGTGGCTGCTAAGAAACCTCTACCCTTGGTCTCTTTTCTCTATTGGCACTACAGTATTTTACGTCCGGTGTCTGCTGCTTATACTTAGTGGGATTTTCCCAATTGGCAATGTAACTGATGCGACATCTTCCCAATGCATTGTAGACCAAGCACCAGGAAGGAAATGCCAGGCTAGAGTCTTTCAGTGAAGCCAGACTCAGTGAAACAACATGCTCCTGAAGTCTTCCTAACATGAAGAAAAAGTCATCTTATTGTGTTTATTTATTTGCTTATAATGTGGCTGGGAACCTGGTGCTTCTCCTGGGCATTGTTTACAACACACCATTGAAAGGAGGGCTTAGAATTCACAGTGGTCATTCTCTTGACCTGCGGCAGGGAGGGTGATACTTGATAGTCTGGACATATCAAGCAAGAGAGGGCTGGATCAAGACTTTAGTCTTTCCCTGGATAGCATGATCTCCACTGGAATAAACTCTCTTAGGATCCAAAGACCTAGGTTCTTTCTAAGAAACAAAGCAAGTACTCTTATGTTCATCCACATTAGAGGGAAAAGAAAAATCTAAAAACCATCCTTGCTTTTTCAGCTTTGGTAGTTAACATTGGAATCTTTTGCTAGTGTATATGGTAGATTTAGCTTCATTAGGTATCTACATCAGTCTTGTAAGGGAAAAACATTGTTGAGACTTACTGCTAGTTAATAATGTTGATTAGGCAAGCTTAAGTTGGATGATATGGAGATGTCACAGGATAGAATGGAGTAAATATATAATCCCCGGGGAGCTGTATTGTTGAAGATTACTGCGTAGTTATTTTATTTTGTAATTTTTAATTTTTTTAAATATTCATTTTTACTGTTAATTATGTGTAAGCATGTGTGTCTCTGTGGTGGTATGCGCATGTGAGTGTAGTTATACTGAGGCCAGAAAAAGATGTCAGATCCCCTGGATCTGGAGTTATAAGCAGCTGTGAATCACTAGGGACAAAACTCAGGTCCTCTGTAAGAACAAGTATGTGCTTGTAACCACTGAGTTATCTCTCCAGATCCATGAGCAGTCACTTGGAAATCAAAGGCTGGCTGGAGCAGCTCCTTGTGTGATGGTAGATAGGTCTACTCAGGGCGACAATTCAGAAAGCAGAGAGAGGGAGGGAGGAAGGGAGGGAGGGAGGAAGAGAGAGAGAGAGAGAGAGAGAGAGAGAGAGAGAGAGAGAGAGAGAACAGAACCAAGGGAGAACAGAACCTTCAGAGTCCTGCCTCTAGGAACCCACTTCTGCCAGCCAAGTCACACTCCTATAGGCTCCATAGATTTCAAAACAATGCCACAAACTGTGGTCTAAGCATTCCAAACATTAGCCTATGGGGAGACATTTCAAATTCAAACCATAATGCCACCTAGCAGCGAGCCTCAGCTTACACAGTGAGTGTGAGAGTTACCTTAGAAAAACAATGAGTTAATGGGATGAATGTTAATGTTAATGTTAAATTCTGGACTTTTTCACACAATAGCTTGAAAGGATGGTGGATTTGTTGTGTTCCTTCCCTATGCCGTAGAAGGCCCAGAAAGACCTTTCTTAGAAAGCTGAACGAGCGCTGTTGTCTTCCTGGGAAGATGAATGCCTGGCAGTTCCATGACCCCAATGGCAAATGGATGTTGCAACTGGAATACACCTGGGGGGTCTAATCAAAGACTTCTGTTGCCCAGAAAAATGGCAGTCTTGACTCCTCTAACATGAAGGAGCCTTTCTTGAAAATGTGCTCCAGAGCCCCTACAGTTCAATCATGATACAAAGAGGGCTGAGGCAGATGCAGCAGGATGTTAGAACAGATCCCCCACATTCTGCCTGCTCCACATCACCACAGACTACAACTTGACTTTAACAAGATGACTTTACTCTTAGCATGTTTTCCCACCCATTTTTGCCCATAGTACTTCTAAATGGCTGTCTTTCTGTTCAAACTGTGCAAAGAAAAAAAAAAAGACAAATCAGCTAGCTAAAATTCATATGGCATTTAATTCAACCTAAGCTTATAAATGCAGGAAGAAAGGAAGCCTCTACCTTGGGCAGGATGGGGAGCTGCTGTCCTTGCTCTTAGTGTGTCTCCTTGCATATTAAAAGAGGTAGGTGTCATATTGTTAGTACTAAATTGTGCATCCAACATTGGGTGTTATAGTAATCTCGCTTAGTTGCAAAGTCTGTATTTCCTTGCTTTGATTGTCTTAAGCTTGTTTCTGAGTAGTGAGTGGTTCACATAAGCTCTAGGTTTGATTTGATTTGCTTTGGTTTTTGCAGCACTGAGGATCAAACCCAGGGTCTTGCATGTGTGAGGTGAGTGCACTACCACTGAGAAGCCCGACCTTTTGCTTTTTATTTTGAGACAGGGTCTCACTAGGGTGATGAGGCTGATCTTGAACTTGCCATCCTCCTGCTTCAGCCTCTCAAGCCAAGTTGAGATGACAGAATCTGTTTAACTTGGCATCTTTATTTGCATATTGTGACTTATTGTAAATAATGGGAGCAAAAAGCCTAAAACAAACAAACAAAAACTGTGGCTGCTGAAAGCATTGAGCTTGGCAGATATAGAAACTCCACTAGCATTTTATGAACTCTGTCATTAGAGGGAGTAGAAGGAAAGGAAGGGGCAGGGAGGGGTGCTTTAGAGATTTTGCTTTGCCCTCTCCAGTGCCCCGTTTTCTCCGCCTCTCTCCGTTGCCTTGACCCTTCCCTGCCCGCTCTCAGAACAGATCCTACAGGATGGCTCAGAAGCTGGAAGGAGAGCAAGAGTGAGGTGCAGGGCCATTCTTTCCCTGTTATCTAATGGACTGGAGGCAGAAGGAGACTACTGGCAGCCTCCTTTTTGTATTTCTAAAATTGCATCAGAGAGCTGGGTGGTGGGTGGTGGGTGGTGGGTGGTGGGTGGTGGGTGGTAGTGTGTTTGTCTAGGCCTGGAGTTTGATCCCCAGCACTGAAAAATGGCAATACAATTCAGAAACCTGAATAAAATAGTATCAGAGGAACTTCTAAACTGCACCAGGGATCCTGAAGCCTTTGTACTTAAAGAAATTTTCTGTGTTTAAAGACAACAAAATCCAACAATTAAAAATTAAAAAGGAGTTCTTAATCTGCCCCAAGGACAGTAAAAAGAAAAACTTGACCAGTGGAAACACATTCTGGTCCCCCACATTGTGGTGTGCCAGGTGTATGCCTGAAAGTGTGGGAGAAAATGATCTTTGTAAAAGTCATGGTGTTTTTCAAAGATGGCGGTGCAGTCACAGAGGATGAGGTGTGCAACTCCGTTAAGCAGTGTGAGCAAAGCACAGGTTTCTGTGTTAAGAAAACCAGGAAATTCAGCACTGTTTCCTTGTTACACAGATATCCCGCAGGGATACCTGTTTTTTTTTTTTTCTTCTTCTTCTCTCATTTTCATGTTCTTTCTTTCTTTCAAAGAAGAGTATAAGAAAATCAACCTCATCCCAGAGAGCCAAAGGTTTTCATTTTTCTCTTGTTTCCTTGTGGTCTAATGTTTAAGAGTAAAGGCAACGTTTCAGTAGAGAAATGCAGAGAAGGGGAAGGAGAAATCAATAAAGTTATTCTGTGGCTTTTCCCGGGAGAGAGCCGTGTTAATTGAGGATGGCTTGCTAGGCTATATATCAAGTCCAAGGAGAGTGCGGCGGCTGATCTCCAAACAGATTTCCTAGGTGGACGGGAAGAGGGGGAGGGGGAGACAGCATATCTAGCGTATGTATAAATAATGATGTAGTCCCATACATAGATACATACATACATGGTCATAAATATATATATACATAATTATATAATATACATAGTATATATATGCACATAGTTATATAATATACATAGTATATATATTATAGCATATATATGCACATAGTTAGATAATTTTACATTGATAGTGGACTCATGAGCATGCATTTTAAAGTACCAGTGGAGGTGATGTCGTGGGCAAGGGAGATGAGTAAGAACAAAGTATAGTGACATGTCTATGAAAATACTGCAACAAAACCTATCACTTTGTACGCTAACTTTAAAAATAATAAAAAATCAAAGTATCAATACATTTTAAGTATATAAGCACATATGTGCACACTTTAAAATTAGATTAAGAGCAATTATCTTAGGTAATTAGGAATGTCAGATTAAAAACTCCTGTGATAAAATTTCATATAGTGACCGGGGATTATTTTGCATTTCTGAGTTTTATAAAAATTTTTAGCTCCTAAAGAAGGAAATTGACAGACAGAATGTGGGGGGGGGGAAGCTGGAATGAAGGGCAAGGTCCCTGATCCAGGGCCACTCGCAGTGTCTGGCCGCTGGGGATTTTCTAGGAAGGTTGTGTGAGTCAGGGCTGTGCTTGCTTTCTATAGCAGTTGACATAAGCAGCATTGTGAGCAGGTGTGACTTCAGCTGAGATCATGACGATGAACTTGGGTCAGGACCGCCCATTCACAGTGGGCAGTGGTGGTGTGCTCCCATGGAGCACTGCTCTTTCCTTCATTGACAAATACAGACAGTATGCTTAGATGGGAGTCAGGCTGACAGCGGGTGTGTGAGGCCAGACTTCATCCTCACAGCACGTTTTTGATTAGTCAGCTGTTCTTTCTAGACTTCAACTTTATAAATGACAAATAATGCTTGTACTTTCTTAGCAAGCTATTTTTTTTTGTACTGCCTATGAATCTTGTCAAGATGGGTTTTTTGGGTTCCACTCAAATATCAGGAGATTTTATAGACAGCCAAGCTGTGGTCCCTTCTCACCACCCCATCTGCTATGACGAATCCCACCATACTGAGAATCTGAACATCTTTCTCCTCTTGGTTAGTATATTAAGACCCTAAATTGTTTTTAATATCAGATAATATGATTTATTTATTTATTTATTTATTTATTTATTTATTTATTTATTCTGTGTGTGTTGAGTGTGTACACATGTGTGTTCAGGTGCATGTGTGCTTCTGTGCACACATGTGGAACTGGGTGAAGGATGCTGAGTGTGTTTCTCTGTTCTCTGCATTATTCCCTTGAGACAGGGTCTCTCACTGAACTTAAAGCCCACCATTTCAGATAGGTTGGGAAGCCACAATGCTCCTGAGATTCACCTGTCTCAGTCTCCAACTCCTTCCCGCCCCATCTCTGGAGTTAAAAGCACACAGGCAGCCAAGTCCAGCATTTCCAGAGGTGCTGGGGATCCAAACTCAGGCTCCCAAGCCTGTGCAGCAGATACTCTTACCCACTGAGCCACGTCCCTGTTCCTCTGGTTTTAAAATACAAATCCCATCCACGTCATAGCTGTTCAAAAAATGCCCTTGTAAGAAAAGAACACAGACAGAGGGATGATGCAATCCTGAAGTTGTCCTGAAGGATGGAGTTTGTCTAGTTCAATTCTCTCATTTTATGGTTACTGGGGGTTGCTCATGATCTTAGAGGTGAGATGTCTTATCCAAGGTCACATGACACACTGAGCAGAGAACTCATATCTCTTAGATTTCAGTTCTTCATTTCTTCCACTGGGTCATGTGTCTTGGGACCACTAGGGACCAAAATAGAACCAGAAGTTGAAGCAAGCAGATCAGACAAGGATATGTTAGCCTTCGGTTTTCCCCGGCGCCAGACTCCAAGTGCACAAAGCTCAGCAGACCAGATTTTGGCATCTTCATAGAAGAAGGAAGATTCATGCTTGCTGAAGCTCCTTGCCCTTTTGGAGACCGAGTCCCCATCTAGATCTAACTTTTCGTTGTTTATCTTGGAAAGGGTTGCACTTCATCTTGCAGCTGACAATGTATCTGTGAATTCATGTAATTGTAACACTTACTGAGAACTGAGTGTGAGCTGTCCTGGTGTCACATACCCTGCTTAAGATGGACTCAGAGGGTGGAGAAGACTTCGAGGAAGGAGAGACTGAGGTCACAGAGGAGTGGGGGAAGACTCGGAAGCTCTTGTCGTAATCCCCCTGTTTCTCTCTTTGCTTCGTCCTAAGCAGGAGAGAGAAGCTTATATTGTAGGTGAGTGTTTTCCAGGGTAATCTCTACCTGTTTCCAAAAGAAGAGACATCCTAGGTAGGGTTCTGGCAACTCTCCTTGAGGAGCCCATTCCCACACTTGGATATGTCTTACTTCCGATGAATCAGTGAACCCCACACCCATGCTTCCGGGTGTCTCTTACTTTCTTCAGAGGGCCTCTCTTTCTCTTAACCTTGGTGCTTAATCCCATGTCAAATATGTTCATTAGGTGGGGAGGATCTCGGAGGAGATGGCAGGGGAAGAATGTGATGAAACTATATGGTATGAAGAATTATTTTAAAATGAATAAATAAATTTACAAGTCCATAAGAACTCAGCTCTGTTTCATGAAAACAATCTGCAGGATTCTTCCCCTACCTCCATACCCTCCACCCAGTCTGCATATACCACAGCAGTTCTTCATGAGTCTGTTGAACAAAATGGACTTTCCTGGCATTTTTATGAGTTCTTACCACACAGTGGAAAGCAAGTCATCTGAGCACAGACATATATGTGCACGTAGATTGGGGTGTGTGTGTGGATTATCAGTCACTAATTATCCTTTTTTCTTGTTTATCTTTCAAGTCCAATTTTCCATTTACTTTGTCTTTAAAGCTATTGGTGGGCAGAACCCTGGAAGCATCCAACTTACTGCTAACGTTCTAAAGAGAATCTAAGCGCCGGCAGACCTACCTATTTTGTGTTCAAAGTACTTGAATCCTTCATTACCTTCTCCCCAACCCCTCTCTTTTTCATAAATTTTGAGATATAGATTTTGAGGTAATTGAGATCATGACTGGAAAGGAAGATAATCAATTATAGACTACTTGTCTGGGTGGGAAATAGTGCCACATGCCTATAATCCCAGTCGGCGGGAGCCTTAGACAGGAGAAGTGCAAGTCCAATGCTAACTTGCTTGCCTGGGCTGTACATCAAGTTCTGGCTAGCTTGGACTGCATTGAAAGATCTGATCTTTCTAACAAACATACAAACAACCAACCAACAAACAAACACCTCCCCCCTCCAGAAAATTAAAATCAAAATAACAATTTAAGAGAGCTGATCTGTATTTAATCAACTGACTGGTCAGTATTTCTTCCGAACTTTATAACTCTGGATTTTGCCAACATCCCAGAAGAGTGCAGAATTTTAAAAAAAAATCACCTATAAAATTCTTATTGGAAGGCCAGCACCGTGCTATCAGTAGGACCAAAAGTTAACATATCATGTCCTCATTCCATACATACAAGAATCCTCCTGAGGTGCCGGGGAGCTGTCTCAGTTGCTATAGTGCTTGTTGCACAAGCAGGAAGACCTAAGTTCAGATCCCCAGGACTCACATCAAAATGCTAGGTATGGCTGTGAACACCTGTGATCCCAGCATCCTGGGAGTCGGGGGAGGGATGTAGAGATGAAACAATCGCTCAGGATTCGCTGTTGGGGAAGCTTAGCTGAAAGCTGCTGAGCTTCGAGCTCAGTAAGGGACCCTGTCTCGAGGGAATGAGTGTAAAAGTGATAGAGCAGGACACTGATGCTCTTCTCTGGCCTGCACACACACACACACGCACACGCACACGCACACGCGCACGCGCACGCGCACGCGCACGCGCACACGCACACGCACACGCACACACACACACACACACACACAGCCCAGCTAAGCTTATAGACTCACAGACCTAACTAAGCTGTCCAGACTTGGGATAGGTGATCACACTATCACAGCCAGTCTTTTAAGACTTGAGAATGAAAACAAAGAGAAGAAAAGGAATGAGTTCACCTTTGACAGATTTTGGAGGATGTGGGGTTTACCATGTGCTGGAGCAGAGTCCAACCTCCAAGGAGGTCAAAGCGTTAGACCCCAGAAAACAATCCTGGCTCCTGTGACACTGTTCTCTTTGGTATTCATGTCCTTGCTATGTGTAGCAGAGAGAGACTCCTTGAGAAGTGTCAAATGTGCCAAATTTAAAATCTCCGAGGTAGCACTTTCTGCCTTTAAAATATTCCTCAGCTTCTCCTCCGAGTGCTTCCTATTCATCTCTTGCCATTTGAATCTCGGTAGGAATTCTGAGTCTGCCACAGCACCTTGGACCAAAAATGTATCTCAAATTATGCTTCTGTATTCTTTTAATTTTTTTTTAAAATTCTGCATGCTCAGCACTTTGGAGACTCATCTGTTTTACAAATGCTTGAGTAAACTTAATTGTGTCTTGTTGAAAGCTCTTCCTCGCCACACCATCATTCATTAATAACACGGGGAACGAAGATGCTCGGGTGTGATTATTATTAAAGACACCTTGGATTCATGCAAATCCACTCTTTGAATAAATTTGGGGCAACTTGTACATACTAGCTCACAAAAGCTGGGGTGAGACCTGGGTTTGACGGTCAGTGTTCTTACAACCCTATTGAGAAAAGCACTTAGTCATTAATTGTCTGGGTTCCCGCCAATGAGACAGGAGTGACATGGAGACATTCGCTTCCATCCCTGCCTATCCTACAGTGTTAGGATGTAAATGGCTGAAAAGGAAGAACAGGATCCTTGCAAAGGCTGGACAATATGAAAAGTATGTACATGAGGAAGTTAACATGTATGTTGGGTGTATGTATGTGGGGGTGCATTTGCTCCTGCATGCATATGTGGAGACCAGAGGTAAGCCCCAGGTATTGTCCTCTGTCAGTCTGCAACTTTTTTTTTTTTTTTTTTTGAGGAAAGATCTCTTACTAACCCTGAACTCTTCTGCTGCACTATCTGGACAGCCAGCGACTCAAATCCACCTGTTTCCTCCCTCACCCTGCACTTACACAGCCACACATCACAAAGTCTGGGTTTTATGTAAGTGCTGGATCCAAACTCGGGTCCTCATTCTCCCCTCCCCACCCCAATCCATCTCCTCAGCCTCTACCTTGACTCTTTGGAATATGACGGCTGCTGTGAACCACAACGTTGAGAATTTGACTGGAAACTGTGAAGAACAGTCATGGTCCAACCTCTCCCTCTTGATGGGTCATAGACCTTCCTCTTTCCCTGCCTCTGCTGAAAAATGCTTAGAAAGCCAAGGATGAGGACTACCATAAAGGGGCCAGTTTTCTAAGGAGCATTAATTTAGTCAGTCAGAGTCTCGCTAGGAACCACATCCACCCTAAGCTTGATCTGAGATGTGAATGCTCTTGGCTTCCCCAGCCTTCCCCTTTTTCTTATCTCTTTTTTTTTTCTCCCAACCCCCAGACTGTGTGTGGCAATTTCAAAAGTATAGGAATGACTCCAGACCAAATCTTTGGCCTGTGTCTTTATTTGGTTATCCTCTCTGGGATCTTGGCCCAGTAATCTCTACCTTCCAAAGCCTCAGGGATGGATCTGCATCTCTTGGCTTGGCAGCTTGAACCTAATGACTAAATGAATGGCTGAGAACCTCGGCAGAAATAGAACTTGGCTCCCACACACTTTGGCCAAGGATAGTGGGTTTTATATCACACATCATCCTCTTGGTGTACAGGTAATAGGCATCCAACTTTGGGAGGACACTTTCTTTTCTCTCCTCATTATCCTGGAGATGGCGACCTTTCCCTCTCACCTTCCTTGTCTAAGTGGGTCTCACTGGAGCCCAGTGCAATCCACAAACCAGTTGTATATTACTTCCCAGAAGCTGCAGGCTCCATGTGGTGCCATCCCAGAAGCAGCAGGCTTTCTGTGGGATAGCAAGAGTCTTCCAACCCTACCCACTGAGGTGGAAGCAGGGGTGGGGGGGGGGAGGGCAACAGAATCATTTCCTAAATACATAACACAAATACTATGACATGTATATACTGGAGGATTATTGATTTTTCCCAATACTCAGTACGTTGGTTTTTCAGTCTTTGTGCCAAAATACCAGAGTGGGGGAAAAACATTTTAAAGGAGGAAATATTGGCTCAAGAGTTCACAGGTTTTGGTTTCTGGCCCTTTTGTGCTGAGGTAGAACCTCATGACAAAGAAGATGTGTCAGAGCAAAGCTGCTCAGCTCTCAAACTGGGACAGATAGGAAGGGACAAGGGACATGGTCTACTCTTCAAACACCCCCCCCACACACACACATACATGCATGCACACACCATGACTTACTTCCTCTATCTAGCCCCACCTCCTAATAAGCCATTCAGTCTATGGATTTCTCGATAAGTTAATCCCTTGATGTGGAAAGCATGACCAATCATCACTCGATAGCACCATTGACTGGGGACCACGTCTTCAATACACACACCTTTTAGGAGGATACCTTTTATTAAACCATAACATACCCCCGAAACGAAAGAAATTCAAATTTTCCTTATGAAGAAAAACATCCAGTTTTTTAGCCTTGACACACCTAACCTGACACTTGGAACTGATGTATGGTTTTGAGTGTAAAATGACAGGCCATAAGTACGCTTGAGCCACATGCAACCTGTGCCACATACAACCTGTGCCACGTGCCGCTCCCTCTCGGCTCAGTCTCATTGCTTAAGGAAAATGGCTCTGCTGACCATGCAGTATGTAAATGCATTCCTATTCTTCATCTTTCTGTGAAGAGCGGTCAGTTCCTGGGGGACTCCTGTCCTGCTGGAAGGATTTGCGAAGTCTACATCGTGAGTGCCTTTGGGATAGAATGACTGTGGCATCCCCCTCAGCTCTCACTTGAGGAAGCTCACCAGCAGCCCAAAGGATACAACTTTACAAACTGTGTTGTGGATTGATAGCAGGAAAATTTTCCCAGTCAGTTGAAGATAGCAGCATACTTGTAACCAAATTCAATGGCGTCAGAATGCTCAGTATGATTGATAAGGACAGATGAGCACCATCCTAGTCACACACACCCCCACGCACACCTCTGTTCAGAGGCAGACAATGTGGGATGACAAACAGACCAGATCCACCCCACTGCTCAGCAATACCTGTTGACCATGTTTCCGGTCCATTTTCACCTCTTCTCTTGCCTGCCATGGTGGTCTGTGCACTTGACCCCAGGCCTCATCACGTCTTTTCAGACGACTATCAGAGACAAGATATTCCTTTCCAAGAAACAAAAATAAAAGAGCCCACTGGATTCAGAGGGAAAGTGGTAATAGAGGGAGAAAGAACTCCAAGAGGAGACACTGGCAAAGAACCAAGAAGGGGTTGTGAGGCTGTACCTAAGGGACCTCAAACATGTATTCTCTATCAAGGTCTGAGTCAGCAAGCCATACTAACCTGATAATGTCTCCACTGCCTGGATTTGTTTTTTTCTGGGAATTTTGGTTTTTCTCTGTCACTGCGCTCTGTACTAGTAGATGAGTTCAAGTGAAAAATACGTGAAACCCTTTGTTTTGTTTTGTTTTAAGACCAGAATAGAATTTAGCCTGCAAAGATAGCAATTATAGTACTTAAAATATTCTTTCCTTAGGCAAAATAAGGAATTGTCTAATTTCTCCTCAGAGTACACATTATGAAACCCTGGAGACGTTCAGGCCAGATGGCCATGAAACACTTGGAGTGTCTACTGCAGACCTGGACTCCAGCACACACTCTTGCAGAAGCCCTTTGCCTCCTCACATGCAGCCAGAATATTCCTTCACTGCCACATCACCCTGTACAAGTTATCACTTGAAAAGACCACCTAAGCCACACTGCAGTGGTTTCACACAAGAAACCACATGGCCTCAGAACTTGTAGAAGGAATTATGAATGTAACTCCACATGCGGCATTGGCCAGAGCATAGTCCTTAAAAATTCAGGCTGAGACTCACCATTTCTTACACGACAGTTTTGTATGGTAGCTTGATAAGTTTTTTTTTTTCCTAAAGGTTATTTGAAACAAGAACCGCATTCTTTCAAAAAAAAAAAAACAAAAAAACAAAAACAAAACAAACAGAAAAACCATGACATGGGCTGACAAGGTGGCTCAGTGGTTAGAGGTGTTTGCTGGCAAGGCTGATGAGCTTCATTCAATTCCTAGAACCTACAGGGTAGGATACAGTTGACCCGTTCAAGATGTCCTCTGACATCAACTTATGTGCTCTGGAATATGCCCCACTCCACAGTAAATAATAAATGTAAAATAAAAAAAGTGAAGCTTCAATACAAGCCATACTAACACAAAAGTATATTCAAAACCTTTTGATGTACTCCTGTTACATCTAGGTGTTATGCCCTTCCCTGGGGGCACATCAGGAACTTGTCACAGCCTTTTCCTTCATGGCCCTAGAGTTCAAACATGGAGACAGCAGGGTGGAGAGGTCATTGCCTATCTACCAGCTCCAAGGATGATACGGCCCAACACAATGCCTGGCACATTCTGAAGTACAAGACAAGGATGAATTGGATAAAAATCATTGAAAATAGAAACACTGCTGGAATGGAGTAAAGTGGAAATACACAGGAGAAACCAAGGGAGTCTGAGGAGATCAATCAGAAAGATCGATTACACTAACACGGGACAAAAGGCTGTACCAATTGCAAAGGCAAAATTGTATTTTAGCAAATGTACGTGGTTCAAATCCTAGCACTGGCCCCCACTATCTGGGCAGAGCTGCCTATTCTGAACCCTATTCTCTACATCTAGAAACCACTCACAATATCTTTAAAGGCAAGGACTGAGATATAAGCTTTCTGCCTCTGGAATGTTGAAGTCCCGCAGTGATCGCTGTTAGAACAAACACAGAAAGAAGATTGCAATAGGCAAGTGTAAGTACCTAAGTAGTAAGAGTAGGCAGGGACCGCACGATTGCCAGGCTCGTGACCTCTTGGAGATACAGAGGGGTGCTATTCTAGTCTTAGCCCCCAAGCCCGGAAAGAAGTAGTGAGAGGTAGTGAATTAAAGAAGCTTGCCTTCTATTCCATCCCATCCCAGAGGCTGCTGTGGCTCACTGTTGGCCCTCCCTACCTGTCCACAGAAAGGCAAATCCTTGATCAGAGTCATCTGATGGAAGAGGACTGTGATAAAACTGTTCACTGTAGATGTTTGATTCTCACTCTCTCTTCTTCCCTCCTTCCCTCCTTCCCTCCCTCTCCCTCTCCCTGTCCCCCTCCCTCCCTGTGATCTGTATGTTCTTGTCACAGTTAACTCTCTCCACTCATTTGCCTGTGGGCCTTTCCTACTGCATTCTTATAGTTAGGACACTTTTCTCTAATTGTATCTCTGTCTGTATCTCTCTGTATGTGTCCCCACCCCTCCCCTAACACACACACACACACACACACACACACACACACACACACACACACA
>CABHPR010116756.1:19226-40540 GCA_902168415.1 Peromyscus melanophrys
CTCTCTCTCTCTCTCTCTCTCTCTCTCTCTCTCTCTCTCCATCAGTCTAGTGCAAACACTCTATTAGCCAAATCTGAAAAAAGATTTTGACCCAGTCACAAACTCCTGGCACATGCCTTCCTCCTTCTCAGTCATGACAATAAGAAAAAAAAATGTATTAAAGATACTCCAACATTCTGTTACTTCTTCTCTTTTGCCTGTGTGTCCTCCTCCTCTTCCTCTTCCTTCTCTCCTTCCTCTCCCTCTCTTCCCTTTTCTCTTTCCCTTCCTCTGCTTCTTCATCTCATATGCTTCTCCTCTCTTCCTTCTCCTTCCTTTGGCATCCAGCCTTGCTCCTGAAGTCTCACCGTCAGAGACAAAGCACAATGAATGTCTGTGACGAGCACAAAGAAACTACCTTTTAAAGCACCCACTTGCAGGGAACCTGCATCCTTGGCTCTCTTCCCCTCTTTTCTTGCAATTTGCAGAACTCCGTATTCTATTTTAACACAGGACTGTCTGTTGTCTTCAGGATTCTAGCTTCATTGGGAAAATTGGGTTAAGACAGCAATATACCCACTGTGTTTATAGATAGATAGAGACCCTAATTTTGGGGGTGGTACCTTCTTTGAGAGGACACTGTATGGAAGGCAAGCATTTAAAATGGGTGACAACAGAAACGCGGCATGCTGCTCTCTTCGTCTTTTAGGGATGACTTTCTTTTTTTGTCTCTCTCTCTCTCTCTCTCTCTCTCTCTCTCTCTCTCTCTTTCTCTCTCTCTCTCTCTCTCTCTCTCTCTCTCTCTCTCTCTCTCGCCATCTGAAGTATTGCTTATCGTTATCGAGGGACATTAGGCTGATCAATAAAGTATGCATGTATCTTATGGACATGGGAGGCTACAAAGGCTTCAGGAATCAGCGAAATGCCTGCAGTGGAAGCCAAGGGTTAGGCTGAGCTGAGGAGACTGACTGAATGGCTTTCCAAATCCCAGGAATGGAAAGTAAGTGGCAAATTAGTGCACGTTGCAACCAGAGACAACCAGCAAAACCCAGCCATTGAAAGGCACGAGGTTTAGCATTGTGATCATTATGTGCCTGAGGAGTGTCTATGTATCTTAAATATAGACTTGAGTTGTTGCTCTTTTATGTTTTCACACAACAATTTCAAAGAAGTGTTTGGGCGTTGTTGACTATCTGTCCATTTAAGAAAAAATGAAATAAAAAAGAAAGGAGGAAAATTTCACAAGAAGCCTCACCTGCACTCATTCACGAATGTGTGTGGATGCCAGACAATTGGCCAAAGAACCACATTGCACCCGAGGTCTCACTTCTTCACAGTCCCCACCTTGATCTGCCCTCCCCCCCCCCACCCAACACTTTAGAAAATGAGCTACCTGAACTGTAGGTCTAGCAAAAGAACACACACACACACACACACACACACACACACACACACACACACACACACACACACACACGTTTGAATCTGTAGAGAACAATGTCTAGTTTCCCCTGACCTGATGGTGTATTTTTGATCTCATTAGCAGTCAGGGAGATGTCTCCGTGCATCCGGTGTTGCTAGTCCGGGAGGAGACATGCTACACACACAACACAGAGAGAGCAAGCGCGAGAATATTAGAAGAGGCTTGTCTTCAAGATATGGAAGGAAGTGAGAGATGACATTGCTTCAAGCTTTGTATGTGAGAGCCTGGCGGGGCGGGGGGGGGGGGAGAGGCAAGGGAAGCCAAGCGGATTCTCAGAAAAGGGGGGACGCCATCAAAGAGCTAAAGGTGATTAGAGGGGGATATCGATTCCTTTCTCTGCCAGAGGTTTAAGCAGGCATGTGAGGAATCTGCACCACGGTTGGCAGAAAGAGACCCATTGCCTCCTGTAACCAGACACTGGGGCTTTCCAGGAGCCCAGGGAGAGAGCCGAGAAGAAAGGGGGCAGTGTGGTCTAGGAAAATTCAACTTGTCGCTGATTTGTGCCTGATGCTTGCTGTCCGTCAGCAGCCTCCCTTACATGCTTTTTTTCCTCTCTCTCCTTTTTTCTCCCCTTGCCTTCTTCTTCAGTGAAGCCTAGGGGAGCCAGTAAAGATTAAATGTGCTTTCTCAAAGGCAGCCACTTCATGCTGCTATGTCGAAAGAACTATTATTATTAATAATATGAGAGAAGAGAGAGAGAGAGAGAGAGAGAGAGAGGACTAGGTATGATGATGACGGACTGGCTCTTTGGAGAGGAAAAGGGGAAGGAGAGAAAAAGGAGACACGGCGAGCTGAACGGAGAACTGTACATGAGCAGGACCTACAGAGGTGAGAAAAAAAAGTTGTGTGTGTGGGTGTTCTAAACAGACCCTGTATAGAGGGAAAGAGACGATTTAGAAGGCTGGCTGGTGTGATTCTAGTTCTTCTGGTGGGGAGGAGGCGAGCCTGGAGCTCTTCGCTATTCCTAGTTGTTGTTTTTTTTCTTTTTTCTTTTTTCTTTTTTTTTTTTTTCTTTTTTGCTCCGAGTAGAAGGGCCCCCTCCAGTGTCTTCCTTAGGCCGGTGCTTTGTTATTCTGTGTGCCCAGCCAGCCATCTACTTTGCTCAGGCCTGGGATAAAAGAAAGAAAGGAGGGGTGAGGGGAAAGAAATTTTTTTAAAAGAAGCATCTTCCCGTCGGTCCCCTCCCTTTCGGTCTTTTTTTTTTTTTTTTTTTTTTTTTTTTTTTTTTTTTTTTTTTTTTTAGTCTGCACAGGAAAGCTCCGCTTCCAGGCAGAGGAGGTTGGGGAGAGCGACTCTGTCAGGTACAGCACTAGTGGCTGTCTGTGAAGATGGAGGGGGATTATGCCTCGGATTCCTCTGAAATATTGGCTAAAGGCTTCAAAGGATCCGCAGCGGGAGGCGAGGGTGGGGGAGCATCTCCCCAGCTCGCACCCACCCCTTCCCACTTTGCGTCTACCAAATGACAGGCTGGTGCTCTCTCTGGGTGATTTTGGCCTTGGCCTCAGCCAAGCAGCTGATGCAGAGGAGGGCCCGGTTTGCAAGACTGACAGAACTCTGCATGCTAGAGAAAGAAGAAGGAAAAGAAAAAAAAAAATTTTTTTTCAAGCAGTCCTTGGGAAATTTTCTTGTTCTCTCTCGATTTATTTATTTTTAATTTTTTAACCGACTGTTTTCCAAATTTGATCAGCCCCAGCCCCTCCCTCCACTCCCACCCTACTGCCTCTCCCCCCACCCCCACCCCCGGCCAAAGCATAAACCATAGAGTTACGGTCTTCTCTCGATTTTGGAGTATCGCTTCCTGCCCCCGCCTTCCCTCCCCGCCCCATTCTCTGTCCTATCGAACACCTCGCCTAGCCTAGCGCACTGCTAGCTCACATTCTCCCCCGGCTCTGGATGGCGCTCCTGGAAGCTCTGCAGCCGGGCTCCACTTCGAATGGGTGAGTTCAAAAACCTTTCTAACCTCGGAATCCTGCTTCTCCCAAACCCCATCTCTTAGGGTTGTTGCATGTGGCACGCTTGCCCTGGGGGAAGGCAGAGGGTTATTTTCTTCTCCTTAGTCTATTCCTGCTAGTTACAAATGAAAGCTTTGAAGAGATATTTAATCCTGATTGTAGATCATGGCTTTTTTTTAAATTAACCAAATAGAAATGGTCATTTCTGAGTCTATTCATATTATTTCCCAATTTAGTATATTATTTTGCCCAAAGCTTAAAAGTTTTCTTTGATATAGCTGCCATTTGCATGTTCAGGCATGTATATATATATATATATATATATATATATATATATATATATTGCGTATGCAGGGTTGTACGGAGTCAGCAATGGATGTAAATTTTGTGAAGGGAAGAGGCTTAGAAAGCCAGGATGTCGCCACACTGGACCACCTGTTTGCTGCATTTTAGTCCCGAGTCTGCAACTGAAATTGCCTGTCATTCTCCTTTTGCTTTGTTTTGTCTCAAGAAAGAAAAAAAAAATACTGTGTTGCGCTCCCCTCAGTCCCTGAGACCCTAACTTGTGATGTTTACCGTTTAAATCCACGGGTTAGGCTCTTGGGAGCTGCGAGTCGTGCCTTTGCGTCGCTGAAGGAACTTTTTGTCTTTTAAGAAAAAGAAAAAAGAAAAGAAAAGAAAGTTTGTCAGAAGTGATGAGAGTACACCTCTGAGGCTTCCATTGTTAGATGGGATCAGGTGACCAGAGTGTGGCAGCTCCTGGCTTCTGTTGAAGTAGACTGTTAGCGCCCTGTGTTGGCTGTGATGGACGCCTGTGTATATGGCTGACACTGAGGCTGGTGGCAACTCATCGGCGGGGTCTATTCCTTGAGAGCAACACGCAGGACTGCCAGAGCGTGACACCAACAGCTCAGTACCTGGTGGTTGACCTCAGAACATCTCAGCGGAAGTCCCAGCATGCCCCATGCCTCCAACTTTTAAACACAACAGTTAATCTGAAAATTTTGCTCAATTAAAATGGGCATGAGAATATGTTATATCTGCATTGTCCACACATGCGTTGTGTATGGCTAGACAGTGGTTTCACTGACATAGGTGTGCTGGAACCACTGGTTTGGAATAAATGAATAGGTTAAATATTCAACTCTTGTATTCAATACGAAGGAAAGAAATGAAGAGACTGGGAAAGATAAAATATGTGTTACTTTGCAAGATTTCTTAAAAACAAAATGGAAGGAGGAACTACCTCCTTGCTTTGGTACCTCTTTAAAAATGTTATGCTTGGTGAACTGAAAGGTGATAAGAATAGAAATGGGTTTTCTAAATATCATGGGATGAAAGAAATAATTGAGTGCATTTGATATTGCGTTCTTTGGGGGAAATCAATGCCTACGACTCTTCTTTAGAAGCTGGGAAGATTTTTATCAGGATTTTAATTCAATTCGACAAAGCTATTGGTAATACCAAACCACATTTAAAAAGGATCCTCTCTTGAGGTAATTGTTAGCATTTTCTAGTTTGTAGTTTTCTGGGATTATAACTTTTCATGGCAGGGTGATTTCAGTGATTCAGGTCAGCCTCACATTAGGGAAGAAGGATGCGGCTTACCTTCCCTTTGTTGCAGAAAATTCGGGCATACAGTTTCCTTTAAACAGTTTTTACTCTTCTCAGCCCAACCTTTCTCTCCATTTTTGGAAAATGCCTAAATCAACCCAGACTCCAAATGCTTTCATCTTTGAAAGATTTTGTAATGGTTGTAACCTCATTGTACACAGAGAGAGGAAAGTGAAGGAAGCTGCTCTTGTCCCATTTTTAAATGCTTATCTCAATTTTACTCATTTACCCCAAATTATAGTCAAGAAAGCATTTTGCATCAGAATGCCGAATTGAGAAGTGTGCAACAATTGTGCTACGTCTTTTGTTGAAACCTCTTGTACGGCTGTAATTTGACTATTACTTGGCAGCCTTTGATAGAATGTGCTTCAAAGCTTACAGTTATTTAAGAGATTTTTCCATTAGTTTATATAAAATGATTAATGATTCCCCATCCCATTTCAACTAATGTGCATGCATAGCTATGTGGAAATTACGGTGGTGCATCAGTTTAACTTATGGGTAATATATATTATCACATTATACATTTGAAAGATTGGCAAACATTTGGTGCTTTTCGAAGGCAAAATATGTGTGCAGCTGACGTGACAGAAATGTGTGCATGGATCAATAAAGATATGATAGATGTGATTTCTCTGTGGTTTCGAGTGATAGAGGGACATAATTCCACACAAACGTTTTAGCTTGTACTAGCAGGCACTCCTCCTTTTCCCCTGTTTTCAAGTGGATTGCTCCTGTTCTCAGGCTGCTCCTGTAATGCAGCTTACCCAGGCATTCAGCAGTGCATGCGACACACCAGATTTCTGTATTTCAGCAGGCAACTGCTTTAGTGCAAGGGCAGGTTTCTCAACACCCCCTCTTCCTCATGGAGCCCATCAGCGAAGTTCAGTGAAATGAATAACATAATTGGTGGTTGGTTCAATCACTACCAGTCTAGACTAGCCCAGACGCATCAATTAGAGGGGACTGTCTTTTAAAGGGAGAGTGTAGCCGAAACAAGCAGGCTATTATTGATACTGATCTTTAAAAGCACAAATCCAGCCTGGCAGATAAAAAAATAAAATAAAATAAAAAATAAAAAGGCGGTGAGCTGCAGTGGAGGTGCACTGGGGGAAGAAAAGAGACCCAGGGAACTGGAGCTGGGGTGCAGAAGGACAGGAAGCTGAAGAGAAAGGGGGGATAATGAGTGGAATGCAGTCCTGTACCTCCTTGGAGCACAGTTACAATTCAGTTCACAGGGTGCAGTGGCTCACCGTATTTTTAACTAGCACTCTCTCGCGCGCGCACACACACACACACACACACACACACACACACACATCCCCTCACTAACACGACCACCTCCTTTCAAAAAGTCTTCTTTTTTGCCAGCTTAAAACCAATGCAGTTGAAATCTAACAGCTTTAAGAAGCCGCACTGATAACAAGAAGAACCAGCTGAAACCCCTTTTGCAATATTTACCCAAAAGAAAAATATGTTAAATCTTAATTTTCAAATCTCTATTCTTTTTTGTTTTATTTTGTTTTAAGAGAGCAAACTAGAGAAGAGTACTCATTTTTAAAATCTGGTACTAGAACCAATTTTATGGGCAAAACACCTTTATACAAAAAGTTTACAGTTTTCCATTGAATACAGTAAAGTAAGAAGAATGTAACAAAAGGCTTTGGTGATTTGGTAGTTTTTTTTTTTTTCTTCTCTTCTCTTCTTCTTTTCTGAGGGAGAAAAACAGATGATTTAGAAAGTGTTAGGAACATATCAAGCCCCAGGGAAAGAAAAGGTTTGATTGGTATTAATTAAAACACTGCTAATATATTCTAATAAAATCAGATTTAACATTCTAAACTAATCCGCCTAGCGTGTCAAAGGCAAAGAAAAGTATTATCTTTCTTATTTGCATCTAGACAACTCAAATGCATTTGCTCATTCGGCAGAATTAATTTCTTCCACCAGTCTATTAAATCTCCTCACAGATTTGGTCAAACTTATTCTTTCAGACGAGAAGGGAGTGGGGTGGGGAAACCATGGAAGGTATTTGGAAGACTAGTGACTGTATTTAGGGCCGGGTTTCTGGCTGCCTGTAGTCTTTTCTCTTCCTTCGCTGTAATGGGGTGTGGAGAACAGCGGGGATTGCACAGTGATAAATGGCTCAGGGTTTTTTTTGTTGTTGTTGTTGTTTTGTTTTTCCCTTTTCTCTCCTTCTACCTGCTGGCTTATTTAAAATTTTCACTTGCCAAATTATATGAATGGCATTTATTCTGTGCGGTCAGCCTGCTCATCAGCATCTAATTTTTGTTTTCTAATTTCAGAATCCATGCTATCACAGATTCCTAATGGAAAATAAATAAATAAATAAATAAATAAATAAATAAATAAATGTCCTTATAACCAGAAACCCATCATCTTTTCTCGGCTATTTTTTTTTTTAAACTTCAATCCTAAGGACAAGTGAGGAAAGGAATGTAAAATTTTATTCACCAAGAGCTGAGTTCTTTGTTCTATTTTTAAGTCAAATATTTCTCTGGAAGAATTCCATATTTTTCTGGAGCATGGCGTTTTAGCTCTTTATTGCTAAGCTCACCCAACTGATAATATTGTCCTCAGCTGGTATTATAGCTAAAATGTTTCGCCTGTCACCAGTCTCCTGAAACTATGATAGCCCATGCAAATATGAGGCTAACACAAAAAGATGAATGGGCCGGAAATGCTGAAGACCATATGGGTGTGTTTCCACAAGGAGGGAGTCCGCAGGCTGTGGAGAGGTGGACTGACTACAGTCTGCACCAGGGAGGTGGCTGCAGACTTCTTCCTCCATTGCCTTTTCAAGTCTCCAAGGTAAAAGAGCAATCGCGGTTTGGTTTCACTTGTATTGTTCTATAATCCAGGCAATAAATGCTAATTAGTAATGCTCAAGGATCCGACCATTCAGAGTAATTATCATAATTTACTTCTTCCTCGTTAAAGACATTCCTTGCTGATTTAAAAAAAAAAAGAAAGAAAGAAAGAAAGAAAGAAAGTCTCCCTTCCCCATGGCATTGCAGTGAGGATTCACTAGAGACGGTCAAGGTACACTCAGAGCCTCGAGGCTGCATTTGAAGTCACCGACATGTGCTGTGCCTTATTCAGAATGGAACTGCAGCTTGATTTCTACGATGAAATTCATATAAATGCATCAGATTCTGCACATGCACAGGAATGTATGATTTTATTTTACAAACCCCAAGGCTCCTCCTTCGGGTCCCACCCCTTTTTCTAAAACCACTTATGAGCTGAACAAAGGAAAGTACTAACTATAGAGGCATCATTAAATGTGAACAGTCACTGCACTGTAAAGTGTATGCTATGACAACATATTTCACTGCACAAAAGTGCAGATAATTAAATAATTCAACAGCAACCCCGACTAATTAGCAGAAAGATCTTTAAAGAGGAATAAAAAAAAATGGATCCAATCAACTTGAAGAATATGCTTCATTCTCCGAGAGATCTCAAATATATTTTATTCTTTGGAGATTGATTCATGTAGGGCATGAGGACAAAGCCAGTTGCTCAAAGCAGAGCTTGGATCTTCTTTAGACACACAAACTGGATGTCTGTCTTCAATGAGCTGAATTTAGTGTAAGACTTTCCATTTGCAGTCAAAGGTATACATGCCACTCAGATGCACAGGTCTCTTTTATCTATAGATCTACGACGGCCAACCCATAGCTTTTCAGTTGGCTTCCTCAGTGTGTGTGTAGCCTCTCCCATATTTTCTAATGATGCATGTTGAAGCTCCTTATTGCTTGAAGAAAGTATCATGTTCACAGTACAGATAGAATAAGTAACTGTACTCAGTGTTGTCCAGGGTAATACCCCCTCCCCATTTCCTTTGTCAAGGTGTTATTCTTAGTGTTCATTGTTCATTGGTCCTTTAAGCAGGAGCTCCAGATATAACTTGAGGGCTATAAGCACATTAGAAGAATAATTCCCCTTGGATACTGTACAGAAGGAGCCACCTGCAAAATGTTGATGCTGTTATTGAAGTCTCAAGTGGAATCAGCTTTCAAAAAATTAGATATTAGATACATCCGATATAATTTGCAATCTGTAATTATACTAATGTGCATAGAGCTGCACGTTGCTTTACATGTAGCCTACTTGAGTTTGTCGCCCACCCCCACCCTTGGGCATGTCTCATCACTTGCAATTGCTCCTGAGCAGAATGCTTTTTAGGCCAGCTTATTTTTTTAATTCCTTGTTAATTAATATAAGAATAAAAGGACTTTGCAGCCGGTGTGCTTGTGTGAGAATGAAAGTGAAAAACCTAGATGTTGAAAACTAGTGATCCCTCGAAGGGTTGTCACTGGAGACACTTGAATTCTTTGCAAAACATTTGCAATTCTTTGTGGATTTGTTCTTTATCCTGACTTCGGATAACTTGGAAGCATGGAGAACATCAGAATAGTAAATATTACTCATAAGGAGCACATTTCCTTTGTTAGAATTAGAGAAATGACGTTAGGCAGAGATAATAGTTTTTAACTTAATCAAAATAATCAAACCATTAACAATAATAAACAATTCCTTTTCTGCTTTTCCCCTCCATTTTGCATGTCACGTGATGAGTAACTGGAACTCTTGTGTACTAACTTCAGTTCCCTTTTGGGGCCTCAACGTGATTCCAGAGATCTTCTCCAGCAAGCTGCCCCGTGAAGATCTACCTACTAAGAAAAACAAAACAAAACAAAAAACCCAGGCAGAAGCACAGTGAGTTGGCTGGTCAGTCTGGCACTTGGCTGTATGCAGTAGGTGATGAGATTGTCAAGACAAACTTGGAGAATTATTACTGAGCAAGGCAATGTAAGGGTCTCACTTGTATTTCTTCTGCATTCAAATTATAAAAAAGGATCCCAAGAGACTCTTATGTTGAGTAGAAGACCCCACTCCACTACTTGATGCAATTTGGTAGGTATAGAACCAAAAAAACAAAGCTGATCTGATCTGCAAAATTTTTAACTCATGACAAACATGTGAAATCTGTCTATTCTTCTACTGTCTGCTGCATATTTATTCCTTAAATTTTTTAAATAGTATTTATAGTATATAAAAGCCATTTTTGCATGGGTTGGGTCTGTGTAACTCCAAAGCAATGTGTAGCTTGTTTTTTATCTTCTCACATATTCTTGGACTTTCCATTATTCACTGTCTATATGAATCATAAAAGTACTATATACAGTGTCCTTTTGTAAGACAATATCATGCTAATTTATTCACAAATGAATATTGCATGTATGCCAAAAGCTTAGCACCCCATCTTCAATATCATTGTTTATAAAATACATTGCCCATTCACAATATTTAAAAGTAAGTCATTCTACCAGTTAGATCTCGCATCTGGAGAACCAACATCCCCAGCGTACTCTTATTTAGTGCAGTGATGTGTCCTGGTACATTCCATTCAGTGTACCTAGCTCATTGATGCAATTTCATTGTGTGGGTATAATAGAGAAGCTGATGTCAAAGGTTTTAGTTAAATTAAAACCACCTGCAAAGTACATCTCATTCACAACAGCTCCTGCAGAGTAAGAGAGTAACATTAATACCTCTCTTCTCAAATATCCTTATCTGTGAAGTGAGAGGGTCAGACCAGGAAGGTTCTCAGTTCTTACAGCTCTCAGAGTTGTTGAAGCTATTTTACAGTGTGGGGCCAATAGGAACAAGGCCAGAACCCATGAACCCAGAGTCTGTTGGTATCAGTTGCCCTTCAACGTTACATCTGATTCCATCTCCCGGGTTTAGTATTTACTAATCTGTTTTGCCCTGTTGAGAAAGCACAAAAGATTGGAGTTCATTTTCAGGAAGGGATGGTGACTGAAAAAACACCAGCCTAGGGGCAAAAATCAAAGAAAATGGAAATCAAAATAAGGCTATCCAGTGGGAGAAGTGAATTCTTCATCCCAGTTGTAAACCCACATCCTTCAATGTTGACTTGGAAGATTCCCAGACAGACACCTGCCTTCCTGTTTTAGGCCACACCCTGTCCCCCAGCCCTTCTGCTTGCCTGTCATCCCTCAGAGTGCGGTTTGTTTTCTCCATTGGATCGATGCCTTTAAGTTTTGTATTTCTTGTTCCTCTTGGTTCATTGGGATTGTGGTAATGCTCCTTTCAAGAGCCTACAATGGTTGCTCGACCACAACACACTTCACAAATGAAACACTGACATGTTCAAAGCCACCTGGAAAGGGCCCCACCTCATTTTTCTCAAACCACCCAGCATGTAGAAGCCCTTCTTAAATCAGACTTGACTCCCCTGTCTTGACACCTTTAATATGCTTACATCTGACTAATTTTCTTCCTGTGTGCCCCAGTGTTCCGGTAACTCTCACCTTCCTTCATTACTTTCTCCTTCCTTTCCTTTCTCCTATTTTCTCTCCTCTTTCCCCCACCCCCCCTCCCTCCTTCCATCCACACACCTTTCTTTCTTCTTTCTTTCTCTTTCCTTTTCTTTCCCTTTCTCTTTCTTACTACTCCTGCCCTCCCTCCTTCCCTTTCTCCATCTCTTTTTCTTTAAGTGCCATGTACCAAGTTCTGTGCGAGGTACTAGAAAGACCAAGATAATTTCAAGAGGTCAGCAATTAGCACCCAGCAATTCCAGTGCTTTCCTTCACTCCTGCATGCTGAGCAGTTAGGCACTGACCACCAACCTAGTTCATCTTCATTCCCAGGACTTATTTGAATGTGTCCTGGACCCTGCAGTCTTTTGATTGCTGCCTGTGTGTCCTGTTTCAGTGAGGGTACACTTGAAGCACTCCTTTCAGTAGGACTCTCTTGTCCACTGGGAGAAGACCACTGCTTAACTGATCCTTGAGCAAGGAACGATGAAAGAAAGCCACTTTTTGTTGTCCGAGTGATGTAGCATTTCTGCTGTAGTTAGAAATAGCATTGTCTCTAAGGTGTCCCAAATTCATTTCCTTTAAACAGTCGACGTGATAACTGTCTGTGACGTGTTCTATTATCTTTTTAGTTGTACTGATGTTGCTTTCAGCTGGTCCTATAGCCCCCTTTCTCAGGAATGTCTTCCCAGGGAAAGGATAAAGACGGCGGAGACTACTAGACTGATGGACCGCTCATGCCAACTGTGAAGTTGAAACAAAGCAACTGACCACCTGAAGAGACCCCTCCTGCACAGCAACCACCCACAGGGTGCAGTTGCCGCCAATAGTAATCTTTGCAAGAAACAGAAAATCCCAGACCATTCACGAGTCAAAAGCTTTCCCTTCCTTGTGTGTATTCGTCTGTCCGTGTTCAGATTCACATGCCATGTATTTTTGATCCTAGTATGGACATGCTTGTTAGTGCAATTCTGTAAAGGCAACTTTCCCAAGTGTGTTAATGTATGAAAAGACTTTCCTGGGGAGACTGATTTTTATCAACATATAGTATTTGTTCCTGAGAGAGATCTAGAAAATGAAAGACAGTGTCATCACAGGTGACCCACAGAGACCTCATGCCACCACACAGAAACACCACATCATGCCCCCAGACTCTGAGTGGCAAGCTTGACTCTGTGCTGTATGGCAGCTGCTTCCAAAGGTGGAAATCAAACCGGACAAGGGTCCATAAGCTACCTAAAATGTAGTGATAAACTGAGTCAGTAGACAGTAAGAACAGAAACAAAACCAAAGACAATGTGCTAAGAAGAGGGCAGATTGGCTTGTCTAAGGGAGGATGTTGCCCTAAAGAGAAAATATGAAAGGAACCTTAAAGGATGTT
Source organism: Peromyscus melanophrys (assembly GCA_902168415.1). NCBI lineage: Eukaryota > Metazoa > Chordata > Mammalia > Rodentia > Cricetidae > Peromyscus > Peromyscus melanophrys. Next base: position 32,007 of record CABHPR010116756.1, read on the forward strand.
AAAAAAATACATAAATGGGAAGGTAGGAGAAAATAGAGTGCTGAAGGTGGACATACTAGAATGTAAGAGCATGGCAGAGGGAAATCCACGTAGAGAGTTTTGGAGATTGCAAATCCTCCTGTCAACTTGCCTCCACTCAACACTCAGCATCCCTCTCTGTGTGTCTTGTAAAGATGGTGCACACATGTATTTTCCCTCTCCCACTCCAGAAGTCACCTAAACCAAACTAGAACTAAAGAGCCAGTTCTCTGACACCAGAAGGGTGAAGGCGATTGGCGGCACCTGTGTAGAACTCATGATTCTTGTTTGTAATTGCTAGTTACCAAGTTTATTCCTTATAGGAAATACTTTGCATAATGAATCTCATGAGAGCTCTGAAAAATTACACATTGTTCCCACTTCCCAGGTGATGAAACTGATTTTGATGAGGTTACATGCCTGGCCCAGGTGCTATGCGTGGCTATGAAAATTCAAGGTTATGGTCACAAAGCTATGAGCTGGAGCCTGAAGTCAGACTTTGTGATCAGTACCCACCCACACTGGTGTCACTTTCCTCACAGCCCTTAATGTCTGTCTGTGGAAACAAATAGCCCTTCTGCTTACTTATGGCCTCCATGCTCTCCACTTTTGTATATGAATTACACCAGAATGATAAAATGTATTTTCATGACAGAAAATTGAGAATTTAGTGGAGGAGAGCCTGTCAGCAGTTTAGACATTTCCTTTTGATTTTGGTCAGACATCATGAAACTTTTGACTTAGTTCTGCAAAAAACCTAGAAGTTTTAAGAGCAGTGGCCTTAAGTTCCCAATATCCCAATATCATAATATCTTTTTGACAGAAAACATAGATCTATAGTCTGTAAGCAGAGTGACTTAGAAAAGTAAAAACCAACCAAACCAAACAAACAAACAAAACAAAACAAACCACATATTTGGAAGTGTCCCAGCAAGGAACAGATACAAGGCCCTCAGTTATCTTTTCATTGGCTTTTGAACTACTCCCTCCTGCCCTAAAGAAACATGAACTTCTATTTGATTAAAGAAAGTATTCTGTCTATATGATCAAGGAATGCCTCATAGACTGGATCTAGTAGATCTCTCCAGTTCCTTCCCTCTTTAGCACCTCATGTCATTGTGAAATACAGCTATGAACTAGTGTATTTGGGTCGAGAAGCTGTCCATGATCTGTCCCTAAAGAATACAGAATAGCTACAAATGTGTGTATACTATATCTTTAATGATATTCCCATCATGAAGTCACTGTTCACCTGTACAGATCCAATCTCCCATTGTACATCTTCTCAACTCACTTGACCAATGATCAACTTTTGCAAATGTTGTGAATGCTTATCCATGACTATTTCAGTAATACTGAAATATTAACAATGACCACTACTCATTTTGGGTTGTAATCCTCGTTTATGCATGTAACTAATTCAAGAACCCTTTGACCATAAGAAACTAGAACTAAAAATCCCATTCTTGCTTCCAGCCACTCTGCATTTGATTGACATTTAGCAGTGATTAATACAGTGGCCATCTAGATACCATAGATGTCTAAATTGTGATTTTTTTTTGTCTGAAAGGAGATGGTTAAACCGGCTCTGCTAAGGGACAGATGTCTAACTTTTTGAGATACCTGGATATTTAACTGATGTAACTTTCTACTTAGCTGTTTGACATTGTCATAAGCAGTCCCCGTCATGGCTCTGGCTGTCTTGTTTTTTCAAAGTACTTGTTGGCTCTGTCTTACACTGTTCTCACTGACTTCATAAGTAAACAGGTTTGTTGTTACCAAGTAGCCCAAGCACAAAGTGTGACTTCATTGACATTTTATGAGTCCTTGACTCCCAATAAAAGAAATGTTGCATTAACTGTGAACTTGTGTTGATTTATTGGAAAAGACAGCTCTCATAGCTTGCTTTCACTTGTGTGTGTATAAATCAAAACTAGTTTGTGATCCATAAGGACCAAATATCTAATGGGATTAAAAAATTTGTTAAGTTAGAGACACTTTCTAATGATCCCATATCACCTTTAAATGCTGTGGTCATCTACCCAAGTCAGAAATCTAGGTTCAGTCTCTCCTGTGCACAAGCCATGGCTGGGAGTTCGGTGTCCCCTTTGGCCTTCCCCCTTTTCTTCTACTCAGATAAGTGTGCTTCTTCCCATTTCCTGTGCTAATGGAGTAAGAAAATGTTATCTTGTCCTATCTGGAGTACTGCCTCATCCTACCAGGATTTCCCTGCAGAATGTCAAATGGAATCCAGAGAATTCTCTAAATCATGAACATCATTCTCCAGGAGTTAAAACTCTTTATAATTACCATTGCCCTTGAGATATCATGGCACCAAGTGAACTTGATGTTCTGGCTTCTTCCTCCAGCAGAACTCTCTGGAATCGTCAAGTCCTCATCTGCCTTCCTCCTCATGCCATCATCTCTGTACTTCTCTTACTCCCTCACCTTCTCACTTTTTCATACCTGCAGCCTTTTGTCTATATCTCTCCACCATCCCTTCCAAATTCTATCATCTGTCCTTCAATTCTTATCCCAGTAGCCATTTCCTCTCAGAAGCCAGCATCCCAACGGTATGCTGGCTTCCCCACCAAGGTGCTAGACTCTGATTTATCCCATGCTTTAAAAAATAACAAATACAGGACTATATACAAAGGACATTAACTCATTATATGTAAAGATACCCAGGGCACTAGCATAAAAGTATTGTTGAGAAAGTCTGCAACAGCCATGCACAGTGTAATGTTAGTCCTCCTAGAATGTCTGCTGAATGAATGGCTCATCTGGATCCTTAGCAAGAGAGAATCTGACTTCCTTTTACCTGAGCTGTGGTGCTATGTAGGAGATGTGTCTTTGGATTTGTAAGGACTCCTTGTCTTGGGGGTACACAGTCACAGGTGGATTCCCTTCCATTCATCCCAAGGATAGCTGAGTGGCATTACCCAATAGGATGACCAATGACGTTGTTTTATGTATCCACAGGCAAACAAAAGAAGGACACTGAGCTCTTACTTAGTGAGCTCAAAATGAGAATGACTCAAATAGACAATAGATTTGATCAGTCCTATTTTAGTGAAGGGTTAGCCAGATTGTGTTACAATAGTAATTATTTATTGGGAACATGCTTATATTGTATGTATGTCATATACTGGCCAGGTACTTATTGGATCTTAGGGATGCAGCAGGAAATAGGACAAATGTGGCCCTTACATCTATAGTGAATAATATGAATGTAATTATTTTAGTAATTTAGCAGCAGCCAATATATTAGTTCTCACACTTAGTTGCCCTTGGTAACTGCTTAGGTTGTTTAAACACTGATACCCAGGTCTCTTCTAAAAATATTCTGGGAATTGAGATTCTTGTTCCTCGGATCCTTTATAAAGCTTTGACTAGGCAGATAAAGCTGAAAACTTTTGACCTATGGGAATATAATATTAAAATGAACTCTGACGTCAGGCCTGGGGTGCTGAGGTGGGAGAACTGCAAGGGCAAACATTACCTGGAGTACAGTGAGTTCAGGCTCAACTTAGGAAACGAAATGAGACCTCCTTCTCTGCAGAAAACCATAGAAGGTTAGAGATGGAGGAAGCTCAGGGTAAAGCACTTGCCTAGTAGGTGCTAGGCCCTAGCTTCAGTCTTCTAGACAATGAGTAAAGAAATCAAACATATTAAGAAAACTAGGAATTTGGTATTGGCAGTTGATATCAGGTTAGAGCCAAAAGGAGAAAAATTTAAATCATCTGCTTAACATATCTTCATTTCATTTTTTTTTCATTTGTCAAATTTCCTCAGAAGACAAATCAGTACTTCGTCACTGAAATGCCAAGATCAGCAAGATAATGACTCAGATATGAACCAAACTTAGTTTCTAATTTTAACAAATACTCTTTTTGCTATAGTAAACTTTTCCCAGGAAATAAAATCATCTTCAAACCATGAAAGAACCAGTATCCACTGTGATCATAATTTTAAAAAGCCAATCATCAAGTATGAGCACTATAAATTCTCTTTGTTAAAACAAAACCCACACGTGTACACATGTATATAACACACACACACACACACACACACACTCTAGGAAGAGGGGGATCGGGTCCCCAGGAGTTCTAAGGACGTTCTTACAAAGATCAATGTGCCTATGTTTAACTCCACTCTTAACTAGGAAGGACATTGTGACTTGGAGTAGCAGAAATGACAGTGGGAAGAGAAAATTGAAAGAGTGTGTTTTGCTCTTGAAGTCTTGGTTCCCAGCTACCTCATTTCATGACATTCCATTCAGTTTAACATTTCACAGAACAGGTGAAGTCTGTCAGTCTGTCCCCAAGAGAGAAGTTGGCATTAAACAAATAACTACTATTTTACAAATTGCTTCTGTGACCTGCCTACCATGCCCAACTTTCAGATTCTTCTTATAGATGAAGAAAGTCCTGGAGACCTGTCCTCTAGTGTCCGTTTTCACAGCATGTAAGACCACAAAGGGAAAATGTGCCTTTCCATTGGTTAGCCCAGTGGTGCTCAACCTTCCTATAATACAGTTCCTCATGTTGTGGTGACCCCAACCATAACATTATTTCCATTTCTACTTCATAACTGCAATTTTGTTACTGTTACGAATCATAATGTAAATATCTATGTTTTCCCATGGTCTCAGGTGACCCTAATGAAAGAAGTTCCTATGGCCCCTAAGGGGTTGCGACCCACATGTTGAGAACCACTGTTCTAAAGCCATCAAAAATCCACATCAGCGTCCACACACTTCCTTCGACGCACATTTTGGTGTTTGAGTGTCTACGGAGTTGGGAAACTCTCATTTCTGTTCCAAATCCCTCACGCTGTTGTCTAATCCCATTTTCTCTTGTTCCCCATGGAGAGAAAAAACAGCTGGCTCCCATTCTTTCTAAATTCAATCTCTTCATAAAGACACCTACCTCTCTGCCCTCTCTTTCCTGGAATGAATAATAATTTCCCATTAGGAAATCATCTCTTGGATTGTGTATGCTCACTGCCATGTCACGTATACGCACGCTCATTGCATAATGCTCTTATTTCTAACAAGCCAAGGCCCAGCACAAAAACAAGCACATGAATCATTATTTTTCATGAATGAAGTTACAGGTCCAATAATAGACACTGAATAAATAGTTGAGAACGATTGTCTTCTAATAATCACAGGCTAAAATTTGCCATATTTTCTTGCACAAAGTATTGACAAGCTGCTGCTTTGGGAGAGGCAAATTAAAAATTAAATGATCGGGTTTCAATTTCCTTAAAGGGAGTCCCCACCACCCCATGCCCTACAGTGGAATATTCCATTTGGCATTCCATAGCAGGAGCCACCATTGCTTGGACAAAAATAGATACAGTATAGAGCATTCAGTCAATGGAGTAATCCAATTGTCTGAACATTCTTCTCTGCTTTGTCATTTACATTTTAATAAATCCCAGACTACATCAAGCTGCCCTGAGTTGCACAAGTGTAGCTAACCACGTGTAGTTTACCATATGCAGCTAGGGAATCCAAATATGCAACTCCTATAAAACGTCAACATTTGCTTTGCTTTGAACTTATATTTCCAGGTCCTTCCATGTTACAGAGAAGCACTCCCAAATTAAAAATTGATATTTTCAATATATTTTCTGTCATCGACAAGTATCTCATTGTATCTCATTAGTATATTCAGATTTTGTAAGTAAAGGGGAGAGGGTGGATGTGCCATTATGTGATCTTAGAATCCTAGCGCCTGTGAACTCAAAGGAAGATTCAACAGATGCCAAAAAGAAAGAAAGAAAGAGAGAGAGAGAGAGAGAGAGAGAGAGAGAGAGAGAGAGAGAGAGAGGAAGAAAGAAAGGAGGAAAGAAAAGAAGAAAGAGAGAAAGGAAAAAACACATACTTATTTCTCTGCCAGTTTCCTTTTGTTCACCAAGGAAGCTCGTATAACCACATTTTAAAGCCATCTCACCTTCCACACTGCCAAAATGCCAGGCATCTCAGCCTTAACAGATGTGTATATGTGTGTGCATGTGTTTGCATGTGTGTGTGTGTGCAATTATTTTTATTAATCTATATGCATAACTTAGTTCATGCATATATTGGCCACCAGCTGCTTCAATGCTTTGAGACATTTGTTTTCCTGGCTTAACACAGCCCGGTGAATTTTTATGATGTAGCAGAGCTAGTCATGGAGTGAGTCTCAGCATGTTGAAGACTGTCAAGTGGCATATCTGTACTTAGAGAGGAGGGGTGTCTAAAGAAAGAACTCTAGAATAATCTCTACTCTAATATATATATACTAGTAAGATATATACTAGTAATATATAATATATACAATATAGTATACTAATAATATATTATCATATGTTAATTACACATTATATTATGCATAATTATATATTTATATGTTACATGATATATTGTATAACATATTACCATATATTATATATAACTATATATTATTATCTAATATATGTATTAGAGTTACATATATATAAAATGTATGATATACTAGTAATATATTATATATACTAGCAATATATATTATATATACTAGTAATATATATGTTATATGCATACTAGTTATATATATGTGTATATACATATATATATCACATCTCGGGCATGAGATTTGAGCCCAATTTTTTTTTTTGTTTTTGTTTTTCGAGACAGGGTTTCTCTGTGTAGCTTTGCGCCTTTCCTGGAGCTCGCTCTGTAGCCCAGGCTGGCCTCGAACTCACAATTTTGATTATATCCTTTTAGCTATGCTGTTTAATCTTGCCCACCCGAAAACTCTCACTATCGGCTTTTCCTCTCAGCTTTCTGATTATTGTTTGGAGTAATAATTGCCAGGAGACCAGTGTTATTTCCAACATCAGTGAATCTGCTCAATTTTGAACTTGAAATGAATTCAAGTGTCAAAGGGACCCTTGAAAGAGTCCATTTTCTTACTGGTGCTTGGATTGGTTAAAATGCTTCCCATGGGAACTGTGAACAGTTCACTACTCCTACATGAACTCAGACGCTATGTTGGAGGGGGTGGGGACTGATACCATAGTGTACTAGCACCAAAAAGAAGAAAACAAAAGGCCAGTGACACTCTAATACATACATACACAAGCTCATGAGCATTTCTTGGGTCCTGCAGATGCTCTTCCCCTTACCAGAGTGTGGTAACTAGTGGGAGAGTATGACCTAGCCAACAACAGGATAGCCACAGAATCATGTAGACTCTGAGAGCAGGACCCTCTTCAGCTTCCTGAGCTACTTGAAGTGTCATCAGTACATGAACTCAAAAAAAAAAAAAATACTACCGTGTTTATGGGACAGTGGCTTATAAGTGTAGATGATACTTAACAAACTTGAATAAATGGACTATCTCACCGTGCCTCACTGGGGAGAATTTTGAGTCATATGCCAGACCATGAAGGTGATGAGATATGTGTTAAAAATGTCGTCTTCATCAGTGTTCGGCCCAGGTTCCAGATCCAATTCTATTACTATGGTTTGAGTACAGATTGTTTGCCCCAGGGCGCATGTGTTCTCAAAGGTGACACGCGGGGAGGTGGTTTGGAACTTTTAAGATGTGGGCCTATTTGAATATCCTTAAGCTATTTGGGGGCGTGCCCTCAGAAGCAAGAAGGCATTTCTTGTGGAAGCCCAATTAGTTCTCAAAAGATTCTAACAAAAGCCCGAGCCTGGGCCTGCCTAATCTCTCCTGTTCCAGGTATTCACCTCTTCCTGCCACACATACTTCTGCCAGAAAGTAAGGTAGCCAAGAGAAGGTCCCCTTAAGAGCCTGCAGTGTGCAGTTGGAAGGAACCTTTAGCCTCCAAATCTGTGAGGCAAATAAACCACTTTTCTTCCTAAAGTTAACATACTGTCATAATTTCTGAAAACAGACCAACTCACCTATCTGTAACTAATCTTTTTTTCAAAGCATTCTGGACTTGACTTTTGCATACAACGAGAAGCACGGTAGTCGATGTATTTATTTTGCAAAGGTTTTAGAAGTGAGTATAGCTGCATTTTTGAGAAGACCCTTAGAATACACACAGCCCTGGCTTTTAGATATCCAGTTAACAGCTGCAGGCACTACAGAAGGGAACATAACGTGCAGAACGGACTGCAGATGTTTTGGTCAAATTTTCTTTTTTAATTCCAGGCTCACAGACTTTCAGAGGTGAGGAAGCCACCTACACTCACTTCCCTGATCAGAAAGTTCAGCTCAGATTACTTAAATACGTGTTCCCTGGATTAAACCACAGAGGCCTCCTCCATATGCCGTTAGGATACACAGTGCCTGATCTCTCTGTTCATCCATCCTTCAGACAGTTAAGGGGAAAAAGGATGTCTCTTGCAACGTCTTCCCTTCATCAGGCTACAGAGTACTAAAGCAAACCCCTTCATCATCCCTGAGGGCTTCACACCTGTGTGTCTACCTGGCCCCGAAATGTGCTTCTCTGGATTGTAGGCAGTTTTGTAGAGATGTGTTCACAAACGGGGGGGGGGGGGGGGGGGG